>CAJQZN010032507.1:12041-23911 GCA_907164685.1 Colias eurytheme
GTCAACATCCACTTATTCAAACTAACGATGTACATTAATTATAGCACCGTGGGACGTGAAAAGCATATAATGGAACAGAAAGTACATTATTTATCATGTGTGGTTCAAGAATAAGTAAAACACATGTTATTTTGTACAATAGAATAGGATTAATTGATTAAAATTTCTTTAAGTACTTATAGGTATTGATTATTCTATAAAATACTATTATTTATTTATTGAAATTATTCTTACAAATTATTACAATAACTTAAGTCTAAGTCCCACAAAACTGCACATGCAGTTTGTCTGTGGGATCAAGCCTATAGGTAACTAAATTTATTATATAAAATATCTATATATCTATCTATAACTAAGTAAATATATTATATCATATTATTATCTGTTATAAAATATAATATTAAGTGAATAATCTATTTATTTATAATAATAATCTATTTATTTATAATGACGTGTTCGAAAATTGCTTGTAGCACATAGGCTCCTACTTTTTATAGTAGTTTGTTTCCCCCTACATAATTGAATTATTGTAAGATAGTTGATAACATTGCTCTACAATAATATAAATAAGTATTAACATTGCTAGCTCTCCACCCGCGTTTTCACCCACTTTGTCCAAAACTAACTTTGTAAAAAAAAGTCGCATAAAAATCCGTTACGTAGTTTTAAACATCTAAGAATACATAGGGTTACAGCAGGAGATGACTTTGTTTTAAACTATGTCAGATAATAATATACTACTACTATATAGTGATTTATGTATCTACATATTTTGTTACTCCTTCAAAGCTCTTGTTAATAATCTGAAACTTGTTAACGAAGGCTTTATGTATGTTATTACACTTAAAACAAGAACTTGCTAAAATTGCTGGCCTAAATAAAGGCCTTTTATTGTTTCGTTAGTTAAGAACACACTTCATCTATTTTGAGTAAGATAATTTATTTGGGTTGGTAATGAGAAAAGGTTTTGGAAATTATTTTCACGTTGAAATTGTTCTTAGAAATAGCGTGTTTCAGAAGTAATTAGTAAACAGAAACCTCAACAGAAATAATTTGCTTCTTATAAATGTTTAGGGCTGATTTTCAATCCTTCGTTAAAACCTATTTATTCATTTGAATGTCGTATTAACAACCATTTAAAAATGTGTTCTAATTGTACTGTAGAATAACAAAATCCAAGTTTTTGTTGTACAAGTGTAATAATATGATTTTGAAAGAGCAACTACAGAGTTTCTTACCGGCTCTTCTCTGTAGAAACTTCTTTCCGAACCGATTGACGATTCAAAAGTCTAGTTGAATGAATAAATCTTTGAGTTTAAGTTTAATACTTTATTGGATAACTGTAACTGTATAAGTAAATAATATAAAGAAAAACTAGTCTATACTAATATTATAAAGAGGAAAGGTTTGTAATTATGTATGTATGGTTTTCACACATAAACTACTGGACCGAAATTAAAAAAAGAACATAGGCTACCTTTTATTGCGAAATATGTACCACGGGCGAGGCGGACCGCTAGTGTATAATATTATGAATCTAATTAACTTGCGAGCTAAGCAGTTATTTCTTTATTCTGTAATCGTATTAGCTAAACAAAAACTATAACAAGTCTTTATAGCATGCATAAATAATATAAAAATTACGAGTTTTATAAGTACCTTATAATATTGTATACGTATAGGTATAGCGCGCTCATTACACCAACAACAATATAAAATATTGAAAAGCTTTGACAACGTTGTCATTGAAATCACTATTAAGCCCCTAATGAGAAGCAGTAATGGCTCCACAATCACCTTTGTTATACTAAACAAAGGTACTATGATCGCCTGAAGGAAGATATTAATTATGAACTGTTTGCAAGTAAACTTTGAACGTGCGAAAAACGAGATACCTTAAATTGTATTAAGATAGCTTGTACATAAATAACTTGTAATAGCTGTGGAAATCTTCGTTCAAATTATGTGTACTATAATTTGTCACAGATAATTATAATGCGAAATAAACTTATGTTTCGAATTTAAATATTGCTTTAAAGAATTAGTATTGTAATTCAAATAAGACGATATTTTCTTTTTCATCTATTGAAATGTTACAAGCTTTGCATTAGTCTTCTTAAGAATGAAATTCGGTCCTTAAATGATAACTTTTAAAATATTCCCATACTAATTACTATAACATATTTCTACTAGCGGAGTTCAAATTTTACCTGCATTTTTACAAATCTCAGAATGGCCCGACTTTAATTAAGAAAATCCAACCTAAAGACTTTAAAACCCCAAGTACACGACTTTTTCGTGTAATCAAGAAAAAACTGAGGTAAAGTTGAAATTATTATATAAGAACCTCAACCTAACAGTGTTTAGGCCCCTTGAATTTTTGTTGAATCAGGCCTATTCAATTGAAAGACCTTTCTTTGTTGAAATAAGCCTCTTAGATATCGCTGTGTGTTATAAAAATAGGGTTGAAGTTATTTAATTATTGTATGTGTAGCGTGGCGTTACAATTTTTACAACAATACGTTGTAACTGAATTTGTAGCTTTAACTTTTCTTTTAGTTATTCTTAAAAAATCATTTATCCTAATACTAACACTCTACTGCAGTAACAAATTTTGTTATTTTTTTAACTAATAGAAAGCTATGCTAAGTTATATTTCTTTAATTAGAATTTCTTATCTTGGCTCAATGCAGACGCGGCCGGGTATGTACTTGGCTAATATTATTTATTAAAATTATAACAACATCATGAATATGAAAAAGGCTCTGAGTTATTCTCACTTTACGCTAGAAATCATAAAACCTGAATAAAGATCGTATCTTATTAATCTGAATAAAGAAGATTTTAAATGGAAAACTTAAACAAACCAACACTCAAGCAACTTCATTAATCTAAGTTAGCGTGAAACTCGTTTAAACAAGAGGTTTTTTTATAAACTTCAGACTGAATATTTCACCCACAAGTCTTAACGGTTATGCTATGAGCATATTAGTGGGTGAAACTTTTCGTAAATAATTTCTTCATTTTTTCAGCATTTTTTTATATAGAATATAAATATAGAAAATTGAGTAGACAAGCTATTTATATAATTGTACCAGAGATCGTGGATTTTCCTGATACTAAAATATGCTATAGGTAAGGTAAATTTTTCATTTACTCATAAAATTAACATTTCTTGTTTAAGATTAAATATAATTATAATTAGGAAAATATAATGTATTATTTCAATACCATTTTCTCAAAAATCATGTTAATCGACTGATTTGAGTATATAAATTGATACTATTTTTTTTCCTACGCCTACCTACCTGTATTGTATATTTTTTTTTAGTGTGGCCACTGCTTTAGAAAACGATTAGATTGATGACTCATCAATTTGATAAAGGGTATTGAGTGGATTCGGGAAAGACGCGTTTTTACACTCAATGTACTTTACATTTAGAATATATTAAGCAAATGATGTGTATGTACGTCTGTATATCGTAAATCCTTTTGAATGTGAAGCTTTAATTATTTGTAGCGTTTTGATATTACACGTTCTTTTTAAACATATTTTATTTATTTTTATTTGTCTTTTTTGTACCAGAGATAAATTATATGAACCACTCATGCAATATATATACGAAACACATAAATACTTTTTTTAAGTTCTTCATATTCTGAAAACATAGTTTATTGTTGTCTGATGCTGTACCAAATCTATACAAGTTATAATAAATCTGTAGAGAGGCCAATTCTGTACATGAAATATATTTAAAAAAAAACTATGAAGGGGTGATAAGGGATCGCTACTGATGCCAAAAATGCAATCAGTAAAATTTTTGTCTGTCTGTCTGTCTGTCTGTCTGTCTGTCTGTATATTCGCTATAGAAACAGAAACTACACGACGGATTTTAATCAAATTTGGCACAATTATTCTTCATACTCCTGGGCAGGTTATAGTAAAAGAATCATGTAAATCGGTGTAGAAACACCAAAGTTATACATGAAATACGCTATAAGTCATCGCGCTTGAATACAGAATCATGCCATAAGGATTATTTTTGTGTATCACTTGCGCGTTCGACGCGCTTCGCGGCGGGAGCTATAAAAAGGCGGCGGGTCTGCACCCGTTTCGCGTTGTCACGGCATCACGTGTGAACGGCTGAACCGATTTCGATAATTCTTTTCTATTATATTCCTTGAAGTACGAGGATGGTTCTTATGTAGAGAAAACGTAAATAACGTGTATGTTCCACGGGCGAAGCCGGGGCGGACCGCTAGTTAAAAATATACGCAAACATGGCGACAAAACTTTTAATGAAACGTCATGTATGACAAGTTGACAACCTGAGTTTCAGAATCCATTCCAACAAACATAGTTAGGTTAGTTTTATAAAATATTTTTAAACAAAAGTTTTTACTCAGTAACTCTATAATTAGTCTAAAACTATACGAAATGTGTTCAATTATTTGAAATAGTTGGATAAAAACATAGTTCTAGAACTATTAATAATTATATTAGCTGTACACGACAGCCGTTGTCATGTCTTAGCACGATTGTCTAATCCGTGAAGTTATAGTATTATATTATTCCTTATATTTTTTTTTATTTTTAGCGCAAATTCTTCAGTTTTTCTTTCATCAGTTGCTTCTCTTGACAATAACGAATATATCAAAAAAAGACGGGTTGCACTCCGGGAGTGCCGGCAGAAGTGAAAACTTGATACGTTCAGCATGTTTGATATTTTGGAATGGTATCCGTCTTACGCATGGAATATAAGGGCTAAAAAAAAATCCGTCTTACGCTTTTTCGATCAGGCCACGTGTCCTGACGCAAGTTTAAGATTTTATACCCAACGCCGCTAAAGAAGTTTTCACTTCAAAAATAAATATCGATGTCGATTGTCGGTCCAGTTGTTCACTTCATGAGCAATGAAAGGGAAATAGGGATTCATTTTTGTATACAGAGATATAATTGTAATAGAAAATAGTTCGTCTTCTCTCACCTATTATTGTTAAGAAATATTGTAATAAAAAATGATTCGTCTTCTCTCACCTATTATTCCTACAACATAATATTATAGTGAGCGTACATCGTTGTTTTCTTATTACAATGCAGATTTGTCGAATGTATGTTTCCTGCGACACGTGTATTGGAAAGTGAGAGACGTTATAGAGAGCTCGAATTTCCCTACCGATACTATAAAATAGGAGACTGAAACACACTGAATAGATGAAATCCTCAATACTTGTGTCTAAATTGCGGAGTCAGAGTTGTATCATGTATATGTACCTACTGATATTTTTGCATTAGGGGTATGTAGCTTCATAATATGGTTCCGATATTTTATAGAATCAGCGTAAAATAACTGTAGCTGATTTACACGGGCACATAAAAAAGTTATAACTATTAACTAAATAAATTTATCAAACTCAAACTCAAACATTTATTTAAACTGTGACTTTTACCTATTAGGTATTAAAAATCGTACTTTACTATAAAAATTAAATTTCTATATATTTAAATACAACATTATTCGTAAATCACGAAGCGTGAAACGTTAGTTTGCATTCGCAATTTAATGCTCGGTGATTTAGCGCACGACTAACTGTGTTGTGAGATTTAACAACTTTTAACTCAAGCAAAGTTTGGTGACGAAACTTTGTTGCTAAGCTTGTAGACTGATGTTGAAGAGTTATGAAGGTTTAGACAGGAGTACTCGTCATTATTTATAAAAAAAAACACCTTAACCCTACAGTAGTCGCGTGTCTAAAAGTGACGTGTGAGGTCGCGTGGTCTACAAGGGTGGTCTACATGCCGGCGGCATGGCCAGCGGC
Source organism: Colias eurytheme (assembly GCA_907164685.1). Lineage (NCBI taxonomy): Eukaryota > Metazoa > Arthropoda > Insecta > Lepidoptera > Pieridae > Colias > Colias eurytheme. The sequence goes on from CAJQZN010032507.1 coordinate 17,862, forward strand.
CGTGCCACCGTACCAAATAACGAAGCTATTTAAATACATATATCTACTTCCAGATAATGAGAATGAACGTCCTTGAACCTTACCAACCTTGAATACAAAAGAGACTGTTATAAGAAAAATAAATATGCAAATAAGTCATCGCCGCCTGAAACTTTTGTAATTACCGTTTTGTTTAATTTTACAATATTTAAAACTTTAAAGAATTAGAGAATTTAGATTATAATATGTAACTTATTTAAACAATATCTTTGAAATAGTGGCATATAAATTAATATAATATGTAAATGATTATACATAAAATTTAGTCTCTGTTATTTTTTTCTGTAGAACTTCATAACGTTTCGTTTAAATAAATATTTTACATGCCTGTCTATAATTTCTAAACTCTACATCATACTTAAATAGTGTTAACAACAGCATATTCCACCAAGTATTTAGTCTTACTGCAGTGACGTCACAACACATGCAGCTCAAATTAAATGCAGCCGCTAAAGAGCTTAATTACATCGTATGTATAATTTTCTAGTGCTTGTTAAAGCGCTGCATGTGTCAATATAACAAAAAATCTTTATTATAACGCAGTTTTACTGAATAATGGGAATTTTGACAACGAACAATAAGTTTCATAAAATTATCATAGCTTGGATTTAGATAGAATTTGTACAATAATAATATTGAAGTCTAGATTTTTCATCTAACTGTAGAAACTGGCAAAATTCAAAATACACGGCATTCATTACGGCATATAAAATGAAGTCTATAAAATTAATATTAGAAGAATAGAAATCAATAAGAAAATTTAATAAAATTGTAAACAACAACGAAAAATAGAAATAAAATGACGAAGTAATGTCGCAATTAATAGCTACGTTAAATTAAAACAAAAACGTCAAATTTAAACAAAATTAAATTTAGCGACAAAATTAAAACCATAAATAACTTTTAAATTTTCAATTAGAAGACGTCTGGCACAAAAGGAGTAATAAAATAATGTTAATTAAGTTACAAGCTTCAGTCTAAATTCAATCAATTGCTTAGTTCTGCAATTCGTAATGAGGTAATAAATCATTGGTACTTTATTGTTTTAAAGTGTATTGAAATCGTCTAGTTCAATATTACTTTGCATAACATTAATTTGTAAAAATTTATAAGAATACTGTTAAAAAAGCGCAGAGATCACTATTCAGTGATCTCTACGCAGAACCATTTACAGAATGAAATAATATTTAAAACATTACCTACCAGTCTTATTTCTGTAGAGTATAAACAGATTTTGGCATGATAGGATAAGAAAGGCTTAATAAAACTCGTATATTTTTTAACATTTTTATTTTTCGTTTTCAACCATAAACTCCAATCGGTATTTGCGGTCGCAGCCTGATCTTCTCTATTCTTTCGTTTTCAGCTGGTCTGTGGAAAATTTAAATGTTAAACAAACGTTTTACCTATAATAAGGACTTAGTGATGTGTATTATAATCTACATTTTCGTAATGAGAGCCGTCAATTCACTATCAAATACAGTGCAATGATTAATTATGAACAGTTAATAGTATAGGATAATCTATAATATTAGTTTTGGGCTCTACATTAAACCTATACTAACATTATAAAGCTGAAGAGTTTGTGTCAATGCACTAATCTCAGGAACTGCTGGTCCGATTTGCAAAATTATTTCGGTGTTAAATATACCATTTATCGAGGCTATAGGTATTATCTATATTATATCATCACGCTAAGACCAACAGGAGAGGAGCACTGCGGGGAAAACCGCGGGGCACAGTTAATATACTATAAAATATTATATTGCTAACCATAATAATATAATCCAGAGGAATCTAAAATATATCTAGTAGAAAATAAAAATATAATAATCATAAAAATCACCCGTCAGGATGGTTTATCCACGATATTTTTCTTTCTACAATATCGAAGCCTCGTTCCTGTGGTGATAAATTACATTGCCTTCTCGAGCCTTTCCTGTAAAAAATAATTATAATAAGTATTTCCATACATTTTTAATAAGTTTAGTATAACTACAGCGACTAATAATATTAACTAAATGTACCAAGTTTAAGCATCAATATGCATGTTCTGAAACTTCTTAGACTTCTTATGATATACTTCGGTTAAAGTTAATTAATCGATTTTTAACGAGCTTAGAGTGTCATTAAGTGCATTTTTTTTATAAAATACTTACAGATGAGTTGGTAATTTTCAATTTATTTGTACACTGTTTCTACCTATTAGTGCTAATATTCTCATTCGCTGCTATAAGTTACTTATTAACTCAAATAAAACATTTCTTTTTTATTTTTAGTATATCTAGCAATTTAGAATCGCCAACACGTGGTTTTACACTGGTCGAAAAGCATTACTATGGTAGCTAAATTCTATGGAATTAGAAAAATTTAAACTGCTTTTTTATCTAAATTTAATTTTTTTTATTTAAATGTAGAGTCATCCATTTGAAAGTCTTTAACTTAAATGTATTATCATCTATTTTAAAGCAACGAAACGAGAAATATTTCCTTACCCAGATAGATTCAACACGCAATCCAAAAACACTCCGTTACACTGTGTACTTGTAAAGAGGTAAGGTCCATCGCACTCCAGATTCGACTTCACTCGGAACACAGATGCTACACCGATCAGTACTTCATGTGTCCCCACCCAGGTGACGAGCGGACCACCGTGATCGTTCTGAAATTAATTACAGAACTAGCGAAATTAACGTAAGGAATATGTTTGTCCTACAGGGATATATGCATCTTATGAGGGTATGAGGGTACTAGCTCATCGCCAGTGACTTTGGCTGCATATTCAAAGAAAATTCATCCAACAAAGGAAAACCACGGAAATGACATGTTTATCCACGGTTCAAATAAGGCTATATAATATATTACCTACTTTCTAGCCAATTATCTATCGCCAGACACAAAAATCGATTCAAAAAATCACTTGGCTGCGATGTGAAAACACATTTGTAAAACATAATTAATTATAATATCAGTACCTAATGATAACGTCGATTATATTATGGATATTTTATAAAGATAAAAGAAATTGTAATTTGCAATGTGAATAAAGTGCAGATAAATAGAAAATTTATTTGAACACTATTGCTCTTGAGCAACCTCTGTTTTTAATGTTTATTTCATACGAATACATACATATCATTATACTCAGACAGAATAGAGCGAATTTTATTCTTTGGGGAACGAATTAAAGTGGATAAATATGAATTGTTTCGGTTGCTTGTTATAGAATATAATAGGATTCATTTGAAAAATAATTGGTAGAAGGTTTATAGAAAATTATATAAAACCACTGAGAAATTTAATGATCCCTGAAACTTATACCTAATGCGAATCTTATAATTAGATAAATTACGTATGATCTAATTTTACTAATCAGTCTCAAAACCGTGTATACCCCAATAATTATAAATAGGTGTGTACTGCGTACTTTAATTTATATAGATAATATAATTTTGCTCCTACATTTTAGTACCTACTGTATTATATAATTAATCTAAAGGATTATAATTATTAAAATGATTACTTATTATTTTTGTACCTGACAAATACCATTTCTTCTAGTGTAAGTATAATTTCCCATAAGAGTTACATTGTCTAAATTTCTTCTAGTATCGTCGCTGCTTTCATTCGGGTCCTTAGCGCATTGTAGATATTCCTGAAAATCTACTGTGATTAAAAGAATAAATATTCTATATTATTTAAACTACTTCGACTACTAACGTTTTACTTGTTTATTTAGTGTTTACTTCTAAATTGATACGTTTAACAGTAGAAAAAAAACATCAGTACTAAATAACTTGCAACTGCAACTTAAATTATTATGTAGTTTTATTGCGTAGCCTATTTTAATATTTCCCAGCCTGTATTTATATTTTTTATTGGAAATTGCCAATCATGTAGCTTAATTTAGAAAATACATATAATTTAGCAACTTACACAAACCTAACACAATGTGAACTCACCACACCATCAATAAGAACTTTCTTATACACGCATCCATCAGCTACTAATTCTGCCTTCTCAATAATTTCGCCCTTGTCATCAAGATTTCCCGCCGCATACGTACAGATCATGTATTTATCTATTATCTGTTCCATTTCAGCAGAATAATGTTCTTTACACCTTTCCTTGCTGTAAAGTCGAGTGGACGCATAACGCAGCTTTTCTTGGTTCCAGTCTTCGCGCTCTTTCGTCTGTTATATTAAGAGAAGGTAATAAACCATTAAAAAATTAATCTTAACTAGTATTTGCTTTATTGTTCATGAATTATGCGAAATTTTGAGCACTTTCATACTATACCATGCAATGAACTCTTTCTTTGAGCAATAACAGAAAATATTACAATGAATTCATAGTTAACATATTTTTTCATCATGTAACCAAGCTTTCGAAATCATAAATAAATCTACTAAAATATATATTTTAAGAGTTCCATATCATTAATCGTTACCTTATGTAGATATTATCTCTTATAAATTATTGTAACAGATTATTCGTAGAATATATTAGAATCACATTTCACAAGAAATGTGATTGTATTATTTTCAGAAAGGTTTCAGCCTGGATTCAGCCATGAAATATGAATCGAGATAATTGACATATTGACAGCACTGCGCCTCCACATAGCAATATCTCTAGTGTGTAAATACACACATCATAAATATGATTATAATTTCTTACGGAGTAAATATAAATTGTAACCAGGAGAATTTGCGTATTATTTTACAGTCCTTTTTGATAAAATCCTGCTAATAAAGTTTAATGTACCTTTTCACGCTTCAAGCGTAGAGGTACCTTCTAGGGAAGCGCATTCCATCTTAGACCACATCACAGCTTAACATCAGGCGAGATTGTGGTCAAGCGCTTCCCTATTCCCAATAAAAAAAAATACAAATTTACCGATCGCCATCTACTCAAATGTCCCCAGCCCATAACAATAGCATCTATCCCTGCTTCTTGGTACTTGGGGTCGTAATTGACAGATATAGTAGCAGGTATGTAAGAACAATCGGTGTTATAAGTCTCGTCTGATAAACTGAAGGCTGATTCCACTTTGACTACAGCTATGTCGATGGACGACCACTTTTCTATCTTTGCGTAGTCCAAATTGTACGCTGAAAATGTTTTAAAACAATGAGACTTGTAGTTTGTAAACATGTTAGCGTTTAAGGTATTCCATACTGTAAAATATGACTCTTACTCTAGGTCTACGTGAAATACAATAAAAAAGCAGATATTTTGAGACGCCACTGTGTAGTTGTTCTTTAAAAATTATAGATATGAATTTTTAACTTTCCACCGATATAGAGAGGAGTCCTACTTATTCTTCTTTGCCCATTTACCTATTCATTCTTCGGTTGATATACCAAATTTAACCTTCTCTATTTCAATTATTAATTTTACCCTTATCAAAACAATAAAAAACTTACTTTTAGGTACACAAGTAAACACAACCTTCTTTTTCTTCGACTTAGTGCATTTATCCTTATTAAGATCGTTGGGTTTCACATATTTATCATAACCAGCTATCACATACATATGACGAACGTCTTCAACGCAAGCTGCAGAGGTGATCACAAACCAGGGGGTGACTAACGCCCCCCCACAGATCCAGGCATCGTACTTTTGGGGGGAGAGAGGCGCTTTGGTAAGGTAGACCTGGTAAGGGATTTAGCAGTTTAAATGCAAATGCAAGTTGAGTTGTTAAATATTATGTTGGTTAAGAAATAAATAAAATAAATAAATATTTAAGACAATTTTCAAACACGGCACGATCTGATCCCATACTAAGCTTTCGCTTGTGTTATGGAAACCATATGGCTGATAAACATACATATTATATAATTTTAAATAAATACTTATATAGATAACTAGCGGTCCGCCCCGGCTTCGCCCGTGGTACATAATATTTACGTTTTCTCTACATAAGAACCATCCTCGTACTTCATGGAATATAATAAAAAAAGAATTATCGAAATCGGTTCAGCCGTTCTCGAGTTATGCGCTTACCA
>CAJQZN010032507.1:33911-55670 GCA_907164685.1 Colias eurytheme
CGGGAACGGGAACTATGCGGGTTTTCCTTTGCAAACGCGGGCGAAGCTGCGGGCGGAAATCTAGTATCGATATAATTTGGGATAAGTATTTTTTGATTCATACAACAAATAGTGTCACGAGAGAAAACAACAGAAAACTATTTATAGGAGACTAAATCAAATTTAATTTTAACTACATTAATAAACTCAAGCATTTAGTTATTCAATTAGACTTCTTATAATAGTACTTTTGAATTGTCATAACATTTTTTTTACATTTACCACCAATTCGGAAAGCAGTCCTATAGGAGAAGAACCGGCAAGAAACTCCATAGTTGCTCTTTTAAAATCATGTCAATATTACAATTTAATTTTACATAGTAACTACACTTACCATTCTGTATAACCTGATCCTCCGTAGGCTGGTACTCTATAGCAGGAGGTGCTTCCTCCTCTTGCGGAGTATCACTCGTCTGGTTCATAACGAACACAGCCTTCAGAATGTTCCGAAGGTCTGCTGCGAAATTCGTCTGCAACTGGTCTGCAACGCCCGCTATACAGACGAACAGACGGTGGATCAGGTCTTCGCTCGATCTGAAATTGTTATGTTTAATTACTAGTTTTCCACCCGCAGCTTCGCCCGCTTTGCCTAAAACATGATAAATTATATACTTAAACCTTCCTCTTGAATCACTCTATCTATTAAAAAAAACCGCATCAAAATCCGTTGCGTAGTTTTAAAGATTTAAGCATACAAAGGGACATAGGGACAGAGAAAGCGACTTTGTTTTATACTATGTAGTGATAAGTTAAGTTTTAGAATAAAGGGATCAACAGTTTAATATTGTACAACATAAAATAATCTGTATTTTATCAAAAGAAAAGACTTACGATGCTCTGAAAATGAAATTGACATTATTCAACCAATAGCGCTACAGCATAGGAAAAACTATACAATAAATAACATAGAAACCGGTTATGAAATAACTACAAACAAATCTTTAAACACGATTTAAAATTACAAAAACTTACTTGAATTTCGCTCTAGCCTGATGTCTAGCGGCAAGTTCTTGAGCTTGTAGCGCTAATGCAATTTGCTCGTCGTCCGCACACTCGGAGGTGCCACACGACGTTCCACTGAAATATCAATAAAATCATTTAAAAAATTAAAAAATAAAAATTGGTTGTCTGTAAAGTCGGTTAACTGACGATAGTTGAACGTGACAACGTCCGATTGTGCTTCTTTGTCGCTCGTTCTCTCGCTCGCACATGGAACGCCTCAGAGCGAGGTAACGCCGCATGAGTCATGTTTTTTCGAGCGTGCAGCCGGCACACAATAATATCTATATCGAAAGATGTTTTCTACGACTAATCTGTTACCATAGTTCTTAAAATTAAGAATTAGAGAAATTGTTTTGTTTCATTTTGCTACGATAAATTACAATTTTCCGATTGTTATATTCAGTGAAATATATTTACACAATTTTAAGAAAACAGAATATCTATGCAAAACGGGCATAAGCTGCAAAACTTTAGATAAACGTTAGATAAAAAGGAAATATGTCACATTAAAAGTTACATTAAAAATGATAAAAACTCACCTTTCCTCAACGAAATGGTCCAAATTCAATCTGAGCGGGCTACTCTGCGATTGCGTCGTCCTATTATCCAATATCACCATACTGGGCGACCATTTTTTCTTCTTACTTTTGCCCCCAGTCTTTCGTTTCTTTCTAACACTGCTTTGTGACGAATTCGGCGTCTCTGTTCTCTCTTCTACCGGCGTTAAATTAATATCGGACAGTCTTTGCCTTCTCAATTCGGTTATAACTTCCTCTATCGTCCTAAATTCTTCTTGCGCATTACTTTCATTGGAACTCTCCCCTTGGAGCCTATCTATAACTATTTGTGATGATCCAGCCTCGTTCTTCTGATTATCCTGCTCCTTATAATTTATATTTACAGTCACCTCGCCGGATATATCGAAAGAACTCTCTAGATTGTTTTTTACGTCTTTATCGACTTCCGTGTTTAATACCCTGTTTTGTTCCATGAAATGGTTGTCTTTTATTTTATTCTGGTCTGTGTCGGGAGATCTATCTAAGCTTGTGTTTTCTGTGCTAACCCCAGAATCAACGGGCGATTCATGATCGCTATCGTAACCTAACATGAATTTAACGCGCTCATCGTTGTCCATTTTGGCGGAATGAAAGCTCGTGTTATCTTCACTTCGGTTATCGATATCTATTATTTGTCTAAACTCTTCGTTAGTGAGTAAGAGGGAACTTAGATTAACGTTAGCTAGGGAGATATTACTATTTACAATTTCTGCGTCTATATTGTCGGGTATGATGAGGGGGAGATCATTGTTTCCTATTTCGTTGTCGTCGTCTTGGTTGAAAACCGCGGAATTGTTATGCGACAACGAGGCTAATACTACTGGTTCTTGGCTTATTGCGTTGGGAATCAAATATCCGTGACTAGTAGAGGGCATGCAACTCAATTGCTCATTCCTGGGTCCGGGGAAGAATGTTTCCGAGTTCTCAGTCAAAGTGGGCACATCGTTGGTAGAATACGAATGCATTTGGTCCAGAATGTCAACATCGCTAACTATAGAGGAGAGTCTATCAGCAATTTCCGTGACTTGTTCGTTTAGCGACGTGACTAGTTCTTGGTCCGGTATTTGTCTGGGCGTTTCGTTTGACGTGGACGCTGCGACTGCGTTAATTACAAGCGGGTCGAACATCATCAGGCCGTTGGTTGAAAGATTCCTCAGTGAGGACAGGTCAGTTTCGGCTCTACTGATTTTCCTACTTCTATCCATACTCTCGTTCGTTTGGAACGTGTCTGTGCTTGTCGTGTCTGTGTGTTTGTCTCTGTCGTCGTGTTCGGACACGTCGTCCATGTCCTCGTTGAGACGCCGGAGTCCATCTATGATTGGTGTCATCACTTCTATATTGTCTGGCAAGTAGTCAGCGTCTGTTATCGTCGGTTCGTTGGAACTGAAAAAGAAAAAGAAATAGTGATCTATAGAATTGAGGTAACAAAAATATTACAATAATATTATTATTTCGCCGGTTTTTCCAATTTTAACTTTAATACTAAAGCCAATAAAAATATTTGCACAAATTTCAAGGTACTAAAAAAATTTCATAAACACTTGATGTAAATCAAAAAAGATTTACTTTACAATAATTTAAATAGAAATACTAGCTTTCAATTAAATTGATTGAAATTTATAAATGTTTTATCAAATTAAATATTGTTTATTTAAGCATACCTCTGCGTATACAACTCTTTACAATGAGCGTGGTCCGCGTAGAATTTCGACACAAATTCACCGATGTCCGGGTAACACGAATCGGCTGATGAGTCTTCCACTGAAATGATAAGAAATTATTAAAATCATGGAATTTATTTTAACACATAATCTACCAATACTTAAAAATAATTGCAAAAGTTTCTCTTTCAATGTTATTTTTGTATAGTAGCACAGAATAGTGCTTTTAATACTGCTTTTTATTTAGCTAAACGTCGACTCACGCAGCCAGTCGTTACCAACTTCAAAGTGTTAACACACACATTTAACCTGTGTACAGATGTCTAATGCTAGTGTGAGTGTCAAAACGATAATTTTGTATGGAGTGTCCGGGGTGTAATAGTCATAGACGACGTTTAGAGCAGAGGATAATTTTCGGTCGTATGTCGTCGGTGTGGACCATGAGACCATGATCGAGACCGACACACCAGGTCGCAGATCTTGACCTTTTTTTTTATGCAATAGGAGGCAACAGAGCAGACGCGTCACCTGGTGGTAAGTGCTCCACTTCGCCCATATGTACCCACAGTGCCAGAAATTGTGAGTATGTTGCCGGCCTTTCAGGTAGGAATATGCTCTTTTCTTGAAGGTCCCCAGTTCATAGCCGTTTGGAAAAGCCGCATGAGGGAGTTTGTTCCAGATGTCTGTAGTGCGTGGGAAGAAAGACCTTTTAAAGCGCACAGTTGTAGATTGCCAACAGTCAAGGTGGTGAGGGTGGTATTATTGATGTCGTGCGGTACGGTGGTGGAACTCAGCGGCGGGAACCTGAGATACTTAACCAGTATTTTTTACCTCTATAATAAATAAACTGACCGGGCGGCAGGTCGAGGCCGGATAACGCAGCCAAGTCCCCATTAGTGCACAGCAACCGCTCGAGCGCGGCCAGCTCGCGCCGCTCCAGCGTCCACAGCAGCGAGCGGATCTTGTGCAGCAGCGTGCGGAACGGACGGAACATGTCCGACATCTCCTCTGCGGATACATAAAATAAAATAAAATAAGCCTTTATTACTGCAAAAACATTACAAACTACTACAAAAATCTTATACTACTATATGCCGTTGACATTATTCCTTATTTATTCCTATATTATATTGTATATTATTTTAAACGTTTTTACGGATAGATACGAACAAATGTGTGAATCATCTATACTGAAGAGTATGTTTGTTTGTTTGAACGCGCTAATCTCAGGAACTACTGGTCCGATTTGCAAAATACAATACACAACCTAAAATTCACAACCGATACACTAAAGAACTAATTCGACGTTTCCTCTGCAATTACCATTACAAATTTATTTTCAACATATTATATTCCTATAAATTTATAAAGAATAGAAAAAATTCGATCACGAGGCGGGACTCGAACCCGCATCCTTTCGCGCCATTCCGGGGCGGATGCCTGACCAACTTGGCTACTCGTGTATTGTAGACACTAGTCTTTATAAATTTATATTTATAGAGCACTAGATTTCCGCCCGCGGCTTCGCCCGCGTTTGCAAAGGAAAATCCGCATAGTTCCCGTTCCCGTGGGATTTCCGGGATAAAAACTATCCTATGTGTTAATCCAAGTTACCCTCTATATGTGTGCTAAATTTCATTGTAATCAGTTCAGTAGTTTTTACGTGAAAGAGTAACAAACATCCATACATCCATACATCCATACATCCTTACAAACTTTCGCCTTTATAATATGTATTAGATTTGAATGCCATAAAACCAAAAATATCAATTTCAATATTATATTCCTATTTAATATTGCACTTACAGTGTTTTTAAACAAATTTATGATATGAAGTGACATCTTTTACATTTTAATCCACGACCACTTTTCACACTAAACAGACAGAGACACAAAAGACAACACGACTCATATCACATTTAAATAAAATCGACTTACCAGGCGGTTTATCAATAGACAGAGGGCCACTCGAGTATATGAGCAAGCCGCTGACTATCGCTAGGCGGGGCACTGCGAACATCAACGCCGGATCGTACGAATCCACCTGAAATATTTACAAATTTATTTTGTTAATATACAATATGAATACGAAAAACTAAAATATCTATTTGTTTATTTTTGTCAAATATCCCTTTAAGGGCCGATTTTTCAATCCTTGGTTAAAATGTATCAGTCTAATAAAGTATTACACGAACATATTAAAATGTCACCTGTAAACTGTCAAATACGGACAATTAGAATACATTTTTGAAATGGCAGTTTAATACGTTATTCGACGAATAAGTTTTAACCAAGGATTGAAAAATCGGCCCTAAATCCTATAATTAGAACGAAACTAAGTGACTGCTAGTTCTATTTTGAGAAAATATTCGGATAATGATAATGATTTTTTATGCAATTTAGCTGCGTCCTGCAGTTTCATCCATGATTAATTTTAATCCCAATATTGCTTATCCTTATGAAATATCACATTTAAAAGTAGCCTAAGTAACTACTTACATCGGCTATCGGTGATAAATTTCATAGTATCAAAATAATAAGAATCATACATATTCCTCATCAATAAATAAATGCTCCATACCTGTTCCTGCGTAAGCAAGTTGTGTTTCAAAGCTCTTCTCAAGCTCTCAGAGAAAAGCACACAAATGAGTTGTTGAGCTTCAAACTCGTGCGGTGTTTTTACGTTCACCATTGCGCTCACGTAGCATAGCTCGAATTCGGCGAACAATCTGAAAGGTGAAGATAAGATATTTATAAATAATCATACTTTAGATCCACAGAACAGTAAAGTAGATAGAAGTGTGATGTGGGCGTGGCCCACGTGTCAATGATAAGTTTAGATCACCTAACTTGCTCTCAGTTGTGCGCAGAAAAATATTCGAGTCGGTTGTCAGCTGTCAAATCTTTTTTCCATATTTATTCATTAATTAGGACGTGTTGTTCGGTATAAAGAGTGCAAAAATGATAGCAGACGAAATAATATCAGCAATGAAGGCATTTCATACCGTCGGTAAGTCTTATTTTAATTTATTTTAATTATATTTTATGTTATAACTTCGCTTGTCGTAATTTGTCAAAATTGTATACAAATATCTAGTCAAAATGAACCTTAATCCATAAGAAATTAGTACTATTATAGATTGAACAGCAAACAAGACTTTCTGGAATATTATTGCAATAAACAAACGAATTTCGCTTTAGTGATGCTTGTGGTGCATATCGACAGTATCGATACTTTAGAAAAGACAAACATTATAAATATTAAATTTTATTTTATTTTTCCTTAGCTTTCATTTGTCTAATTTATTTATAGATTTCCCAAAGAGGCTTATTTAACCCATTGACCACCGAGCGGCCCGATCGGGCCGAGACACAATAGATTTTCTATTGTGTCTGTGATCCGAGGACTGACGGATTAAAAGAGAAATGGATAAATGCAACGTGACGAGTTAACTGGATGCCGAACAGTACTAAGCGGTCTAACAAAGGCCACCGATACATCAAACCTACAGCAGTTCCAAGATTTAAAATAATGCATATTTTCTGTTTGTATTTTGTAAATATAGATTTATACTATTCTATTCCGTTTTTTATTTAATAATAATAATATAAAAAGACGTACTTAGTAGTAATAAACATACTCCAAAATGTGACGCATTATACTATACTCATATAAAAGAAAGAAAAAAAAATACACAAAAAATATTTATTTGTGAATTATCGATAACAAGGCTGACATCCCTCAGAGCATAGCATCAGATAAATATCAAGTTAATGTCATTAATAGACATCGGATTATATGCACTAACAAAATGCCAAAATATGCATGCAAATATGCACTAAAAAAGGCCGAAATATGCACTAAAAACGACTGATATGCCTAAAATATGCACAATACAAAATCAAAAAACCTTTATTATTTTTATATATTTAAATCAAAGATTGTACAAAAACAGTGAAATTTTCTTGAAATTAAGTATAGTTTTTGTGCCAATATACAATTAAGCATTTTTACCAAATTTTCGAGCGCAAATTTGCACCAAATTTGTGACGTTTATCACCCGCGAGCCCAGTGTTGCCACTTTAGACTTTTCCGGGCTAAATCTAGCCCTTTTTTGGAATTCAACCCGTGTTTTAAGTTTTTAGCCCCAAAAGGGTAATCTAGCCCTATTTTGAATGGCTCATAATTTACTTAAAATGGAGCCCATTTTGTAATTTTTTGCCATTTTACCATGCCAAAATAGGGTTTTTTTACTCGCTGAGCGTTCTGATTGGCTAATAAAGGTTAGTCGACCAATCAAAACTCCCGCTACTTAACGAAATATGCACGATTGGGGAAAAAGGCTAAAATATGCACTAACGCCGTAATTGGAGAGTTTTATGCATTTGCATATGCAAATATGCAAATGCATATAATCCGATGTCTAGTCATTAATGTTGAGTGACACAAATTTCAACCTAATCTCTATGTGTTGCGTTTCAAATTTATATCTATCGAAAACTAACGCCCTCTGTTGTGGAGTAGCTGAATGTTTTCGAATTTGGAATTTCTGTGCAATGAGAAACAAAACAGCTAATATACCTAGGGATGTTATACTAAAATAAACCGTAACATGGTGCGTTAGGGTACATATTGAAATGCTGAATTTATAACCTAAGTCAGTTTTTACTCAAATTAAGCTGTCCAATCAAAGGCATAGTTTACTTGTAGTGTACTGTATAACTATCGGTTTAAATGTGTGGGTTTGGCGACACTGGTTTTCATACTAATTAGACATTACAGCACTTCTATATGTTTTTACTGTTCTGTGTTTAGATCATTATGAAGTTGCAATCTAAGTATAGTATAAGCACACCCCGGACACTCCATACAAAATGATCGTTTGACAGTCACACTGTAGAGACTGCAAATGTGTGTGTTAACGCTTTATGGTTGGCACATTTGTGAGTAGCGTAAAAAAAAATTCGCGTTTTTCTGATGAAATACATCCCTAAACAGCACAATATCTAACCATTTTCTACGAAAAACGATAATCACAAATCCAAAATACATAATAAAATTACTTTAAGTCAATTTGATTAATGTTGTCAATCTTCGTTGCGTATCGTCCTTGCAGAAAAATATGGCCCATTTTATGTCTGATCGCGCGGGGGTGAGGTAAGTTTAATTTTGGCGGGAGGCGGAGAGTGTCCGTTCTGTAGCGTTTAGCTACTATTATGTATTCTGTGGTATAAGCACACCCCGGACACTCCATACAAAATTATCGTTTTGACAGTCACACTGTAGAGACTGCAGATGTGTGTGTTAACGCTTTATGGTTGGCACATTTGTAACTAGCGTAAAAAAAATTCACGTTTTTCTGATGAAATACATCCGTAAACAGCACAATAATTAACCATTTTCTACGAGAAACGATAATCACTATACCCGGCGCGGCCTAAGATGATCCCTATGACAGTTCGTCTTAGTGATTGCTCGTATGATGGATCGTGTCGATACTTTACTATTTTATAGGCTAAGGCGTGGTTTGCATTCAGCCACGTCGGTAAACATATTTTTACAAATACAGTAGAACCTCGATAAGTTAAAGTCCAAGGGAAACACAAAATATTTTAAGTTATAGAGGTTTTAAGTTATCAAGGGTCTATCCATTTTTCACTGCTTCTATAGCTTTTAATTTATCAGCGTAGGTGAGTGTTGTTAGTTTTCTTTTTGGAATAATTTTAAGCCAGTTTTATCACACAGTAAATAAAGTGATGTTTCCAGGACAACGATCAAAAACTTATGATGCAAGTAAGTCGTTGTCATAAAGCTAAACGCCGCAAAGCTTTGAAGAATTTCGATAAAGCAAACAATAGGTAAGTAATGTATTGTTTACGTTAACAATACATAGTAAACACGTGCAAGCAATAAATACCGAAACCTTTTGTTTTGACACTCTTTCAAAATGACTCATTGACAAAAAATTTTATGTAATAGAGGTTGTGGAAACATTTTTTTAAGTTATTGAGGGCCAATACAGAGATTATTTATTTAAGTTATAGAGGTTGCGTATTTTAAGTTAAAGAGGTTTTGGGCTCTGATGGGAAGGGAACATATTATTTTGTGAAGTTACAAAGGTTTTTATGTTATCGAGGTTTAAGTTATCAAGGTTCAACTGTATTATAAAATGAATTTTTAACGTCTATTATGTAAACGAAACGGTAAGTAAAACGAAAGTTTTCCAAAACATAAAAATGCACCTTATCATTTTCTCGTAATCTTTAACCCGTTTAACACAGTGTATATTATTTTATCATGAAAATGGAATCCCCCATTTAATTTTTCTAAAAAACTTATATTATCATAGGTAAGTAAATTAACGCGAACGGTAATTAATTAATTAATTATGCTGCGATCTTCTGTTCCATTCAATAGAGAATGAACTATAGCTTAAGCATGGAAAAAATGTGAACTCGTTTCCATTATCGAAATTTGTTTATCGATACTTTCCGCACTAGTCGATAAATGCCAACGATGTAAGTTTTGAAGGACGTAAACGTAAAGTCAGATTGATATAATTTCTCGTAAATGTTAAGAATTGTTATAATTCCAACGGAATATCATTGTAATGGCATAAAGCTACGTAAAAATTAATAAATGCCATTTTTAGACGCCTCCAATACGTTTCTAATTTAATGGTGACGCCATTACAAGTTTGTCTCTTGAGAATAACTGTCAGTGTCATAGGGATCATCTTAGGCCGCGCCGGGTATAATCCAAAATAATAAAATTACTTTAAGTCAATTTGATTAATGTTGTCAATCTTCGTTGCGTATCGTCCTTGCAGAAAAATGCGGACCATTTTATGTCTAATCGTGCGGGGTGAGGTAAGTGTTTAATTTTGGCGGGAGGCGGAGAGTGTCCGTTCTGTAGCGTTTAGCTACTATTATGTATTCTGTGTTATAAGTAAAAAGGTGAAGGTTTAGGTTATAAGCGGAAGTGGCATGTTGAAATGTGACTAATTAGAATTTTCTTCACTTGTTTCCTTTTCGATATTCACGATAACTGAATCATGCGTTTACCGTTTATTAAGATCAAATGTTGTGTTGGTAACCTATCTAGGTACACCTAGGTACCTTGTATAAAATAATTAAATACTACACACAATAAGTAAGTACTATTTAAATAAAGCAAAGTAAAAATGAATACATTATTAACCTATTTAATTTAATATCAAAACTAATTGCTACAAAATACCATTATCTGGGTATGTAACAAACAACCCATATGAGTAGGTCAGGCAAACTAGGTTTACTAAAACGGCCACTAGATGGCACCACCGTTGTTCGTGCTGTTTGTAACTCGCGCTTATGTTATTCTTTTCGCAATACTACTTATTCTAGCGCATATTAAGCTTCGGCACTCTGGTTTCCCTTCAAAACGTATAAATCTTTCGCCTTTTACTAAAGATTTCCGTGGAGGGGAACACTCAAATGAGTCTAACTCAATTTTTTACACCCTACATTCGTGTAGGGTATATAAATTATTATAAACTATAAGTTATAAATAATTATTAATGTAAATAATAATTATAATTATTAACATACTGATTAGAAAGAACATGCTAACAAAACTTTAAAAATGAAAGGAATGTCAAATGCGTTAAGAATTAAGATCTTATTATGATCTATTGACTATGCATTATGCATGCTTGATGGTTATACTAATATATTTTTTGCCAAGCGATGAGCGACTTAATAAAATCTTATTTTTTCGACTACTAAGTTACTGACCTATCGAATATCCTCAAGCTCTCATGCAGCATATCGTCGTGGTCCTGTAGCGCGAGTCCCCGCGGCCTGAGGCATTGTTCCCGGAGCAACGATCGAACCGTCTCGAGGCTGCGCGTGAGCGCTTTGGCTAGGGGGCGCATTGCCGCTGATTCCTCTTCGCGGTTCAGTATTGACGAGCCCGCGGCTAGGCACTGGAAATTTAAGTTGTTTTTTTGGTGACGAGAAATCATTTTATTTATATTTACAAACATGGTCTTCTTATCGTAAATAACACAAGTAAAAACAGTATTTAATACTACGAATAGACATTCGTGAAATCAGAAATACATATACATAATGTCTACAAATATAAGCGTTTGTGGAACTCATCTCTTATGATAAACAATTTTTCCATAAAGATATGAATATTCATGTCTTCTAATGAGCTTAAAGTGTGGTTAACTTTAAGCTCATTCACGATCCAATCATGAAAACGACTACATATTTTAACCATTTAATTACAAATAGCATATGTTTAAAAATCACTTCCATTGTTAAGTTTTCATCAAAAATAGATACACAAAACTGACCTCAGCACCGAACCACAGCTGGCCAGCGAGATTGTCCTGCAGCACGTCCTCCGGGAACTTGACTCGGAAGCCGCGCGCCACCCGCTCGTCGCCGAGCACTTGGTCCATGATTTGGCTTGTGATGTTTAGTACACGATCCTGGAATTTAATAGAAACTATTATAAAATGAGTTCGTAAATGGTTGATGTATGAACGGGTACGTAAATGAAACGTTTCAAGAATCAGTTTATTGTAAAGAACTAAAGAGCAACTACGAAGTTTCTTGTCGGTTCTTCTCCGTAGAAACTGCTTTCCGAATCGGTGGTCGTTAAAACTATGTTATGACAATTCATAAGTGCTTCTGGAAGAAGTCTAACAGAATCACCCGTACAAATAAAAACTTGCTTATTCAAACCTTATGCAATGCATAGATATGATAAGAATAAATAAAGAATAAGGATGTCATAATTTCTTACAAATAAATTTGGAATAACGTCGATGTAACTATGCTCACGCTATGCAATAGGCGCGGAGCGGCAACGTAGCAATTCATTCACAAAATTATGAAAAACATTGAAATTGTCTACGGTTAAACCTTGGTGCTGTCATTTTGACGCTCGTTTGACTTCGTCGAATTTGTTGTGAAGTTTCATCATACGATGTTCTGTTTGTTTATTTTTTAAATATTTATTTGAAATAATTTAAATATATCATTAAATATGCAAGCAAATGAAAGAGAACCCTATCCAATATCCGGAGAACAGAAGATAAACCCACCTTGAGATAGGGAGTTGCCAAATAACTGGTACTCAAAACATACAACTCCAAGCTTAGAAGATTTATATTTTCAACGAAAGTTTATATTATTGTGATAAGTTTAGAAATAAGTGTTTTATGTATATGTATGGTTTGGCGCATGTCGTAAATAAATAAATCATTATAAATATCAAAAGGGTTTTTCATAATTTCGTATATTTTGACATTTCATACTAAATTTTCCATTTCAATAGGTACGTAATGAAATTATTAATTTGCTCAACTTTTTCTACTTCTCGTATTATTCTCATTGCTATTATCTCAAATTTAGCTTGAAAATAGGTTCTAAAACATGTAAAACACAGCACAATGTACTAAAAAATACGTTATAACTCAGTTATGTCAGACTTATACTAGGGAGGTAGCCGGAATAAGGACGAAATAGCATTAGTATGAATACTTATTACGAAGTTATAATAGGTTTCATTTATTACGTGTTTATTTGTATGATTTTTCCTTATTCTTACTTTATTCTTTTCATAAAATGTTATAACTCGTTTATTTGTACGGCTGAATGAATATATGACTGGGTAAGTAAACGATATAAGCACTGCTTGTTGTTCAGTCGTATTTAAGTATCAATATAATCACATTTCCTGATAAAGCTAAGACGCGATCATCTTTAAACATCCAGTACACTCATAAGGGACAGGACAGACAGGTGGTATAACTTGAACTTGGTTTAAGTGTCATTATAATTGAATTCATTAACCTAGAATCAAAAAGTCAAAACATCTTGAGATAATCGAGCAGATGTTTTTCGGAGTGATAATTATTGATACGCAACGAAACTCGTTCACATTCCACAGCTTAGTATAGAAATGTTCATGAAAAGGCATGTGCATTGTGCGTACATTCCTATCTATGGGTTTAATTAAACTTACAAGCGGATCAACAAACACCCATACATCAAAACTCAGCGTAATTATGTAGATTTAAGCATAGGTACAGGCAAACAGGCGGCAGAAAGCGACTTTGTTTTATGCTATGTAGTGATAGCGTTTGTTACAATTCGGTCCCATTTTAGAATCTGGAGCGTTATCTCTCTACCCTGGAAGGCTGGAAAGCTGGTAACTTTTTCGTTGAATATAATTTATCCAAATGACATTTTACACGCTACTCTCTCCTCATCTCATTTGGATCGCCTATTATATCGTGTCAGGTTACCGCGTCACGTGACACGCATTGTCCATACAGTGGACACCGGTCCGGTTCGCTGACCGCGACGTCTTCGGTTTCAATTTTACTGTGTTACTGTATATTAGTGGCAAAGCTCTATGTGGCTAGGTGAAATTGTAGAAGGGACATTGACGACTTCATTATTGTAATTACTGGTACTGAGTGGTTGTTGTCTTGTATGGTTATAAATTATAATCATTATAGTCTGTCCACTATAAGAATTGCTTTTTGACAGCTCGACGGGTGATACCAGAAGTGATGTTCAAAAGATTATCGATTGTGATACCATTTCAATTATAAATTCAAAATATTATCATAAATCGAATCAGATACGTAAATAATAATTACAACGTAAACGTACTAATAAGATATGTGATAATAAGACCACATATCTATGCATTGTATGTTAAAACTAAACTAAACTAATATTTTATTATTTATTGGTTTCTATCTTACAATTTTGTTGTCTTTACTTTTAAATTATATAACATAATAGAAGAGTTTTTCTGTATTGGGTATATTTTACAGAGTATTTCTATCGATTATTATAATCTATCGACCCATCATTGAATAATTCTGTGTAGACGTCACTAAGTGGGCGGGACCTGTCCATGAAGAACGATAATTATTTGTATGACATTTTAACATAGACAATACAATCCTTCATAGGCGTGAAGCTGTCAAAAAGCAAATAATATAATGGACAAAGTATAACAAAGATATGTGACACTTCTGTGTCAATTCCAATTCGCAAGATGCTTTAGTCTGAATGATAAAATATTCAAATTGGTACGAATATATTATATTTGTTTAGTTTTAGTACTATTTTATAGCTTATTATTTGTAAACTGTTTATTAAAACTAAAAAAAAATCTAAAATAACATGAAAGTCCATCCAATCAAATACTACGCATTTATTTCACCATCTCGCTACCTAGTACCTATTAAGGTACATACCTATAACCACAACTACACACACACACACACACACACACACACACATACAAACGCATTTGTCACTAGCGACGCAATCGGTCGCGTGCACACGTGATAAGGTCCAGTGCACACTATCGAGTGTCGATCTGTCACTGCGCATGAGATTTTTATTACTTCAAACGACCGAACTTATATATTGCTACTAATGCATTAGACAGATATTTTTTAGCTATATTTTCACCAATTTGATATATATTTGATGCATAAAAGGCTCTCATTGGCTATTTTAAAGACTGGTCAAATAACATGACGTAATTCCAATCATATACTACTACTACATTTATTTCACCATCACACTACCTAGTATCTATAACCCACAACTACACACATACATATACACATGTATATACATACAAATGCACTTGTCAGTTGTCACCGTAGCAACGCAATCGCAAAACGCAGACGCGGTCGCGTGCACACCGCTTGCAATCGCGTCACAAGCGATAAGGTTGAGTGCACACTATCGAGTGTCGATCTGACACTGCGCATGAGTCGCTTACAACTTTATACACCGGATAGGTAGATTATATTAATATTGCATATACGTTTCTCAGACACGTGAATAGTTATTCTTCCAGCTGTAATTTAAATCCCTTCCATAGCTTTCGCAACCTCTACCCAACAAGCATAAGAGACTTTGGCACATATTAGACAATAGACAATAATAAACAACACACAAGATATTTGTTAAATAAACTATATACAGACTAGCTTTCCGCCTGCGGCTTCGCCCGCGTTTTCAAAGAAAAACCCGCATAGTTCCCGTTCCCGTGGGATTTCCGGGATAAAACCTAGCCTATGTTACTCGTGGATAATGTAGCTTTCGAATGGTGAAAGAATTTTTAAAATCGGTCCAGTAGTTTATGAGCCTATTCATTACAATCAAACAAACAAACAAACAAACAAAGTTTTCCTCTTTATAATATTAGTGTAGATATGAAACGACGTAACAGAAAACAAACGAACCTCAAATAGTTACACCTTTAAAATTGCATATCACCATCTCACCACTGTATCTGCATTTAATTCACCAAACAAAAACATTAATTACAGCAGTGTACACTACGCTTACAGTGGACAGCTTATGAGTCAGTTTCGGTATCACGTTTATCATAGTAATTACATCGATGAGTGTGTTCCTTGTAACGCATTAATTAATATAATTAAAAGCAGTAAACGATTGAACCTGAACGCATTGATTGCCGTGTTGTTCATGTTAATTTCAATTAAATATAAAATAGTAAAGGGCAATTTAGGAGCGCAGGAAAATTATTGGAAACATATAAGTCGCGCACTAACATTCTTCGTTTATTATTTGTTTTTGGTAAGAGTTATCCCACCAAAAACATTTTCATGTAAAATGTTGCCAAGACGAGCCCATATTATGACTCGCACTGTCAAAAAGTTATCAAATCTCATGTAGAGCCAATACAAGCTTCTAACACTACACGCCCTAACTCACAAGGCCTAACTTCACAAACTCTACACCTTAGTCAAAATATGTGGCTTGGCCATTTCGCTACATTCACATCGGCGCGGCGTAAGGTGAAAAATTAATTCACTGTTCATTACTTTTGTGTTATACAATAGTTCTTGTAGTAACGAACTATAACCTTTCCCTACAACTCTTAGCAACAGCTTTGGCAATTCATTATAATATAATATGGACAAAATAAAGATCTAATCACTACATAGTATAAAACAAAATCGCTTTCTCTGTCCCTATGTATGCTTAAATCTTTAAAACTACGCAACGGATTTTGATGCGGTTTTTTTAATAGATAGAGTGATTCAAGAGGAAGATTTTAGTATATAATTTATTATGTTTTAGACAAAGATAAAAATAAGTTTTAATAAAAGCATTCAACTACCTACATGATTTGAGAGTATAATATTATTATCGATACGTTATAGACGATGTGAATGATCCGTATACTATTTACATATTGAGGAAACGGATGAATTTTGTCGCTAAAATATAAATAAATTTTCCTTATCACTACCTCAGGGATTTTTCCTTATACGAAATTGTATCTTAAAATACAGACGGAGACATTTAAATGGCATCAAAATTAAACTTATTTTAAGTATAATTATTAATTATACAACACATACCCATCTGTCTGTCTGATAGTGCGCATAAAATTTTAAGATAAACTTGATTTGAAAGCATTGTTTAGGTATATTTTGTTTGGAAAACATTTATTTCTGAGTAATAGGATTTATTTCTTAATATTTTTAACGCAGAACACATGTACCATTACCTAAATTAATAAGACAAGCCTTATTATCCAACTATCTAGATATTAGAATGTACCTATACAAAATATATTTCGGTTAGTTGATAACTGTTTCGGACGTTGTTAGTTAAGAGAATTTAACCACTAAGCCACAGCCCACAAACGTCTTACAAATTTAGATAACAATGATAATTAGTTTTTTTTTTGTTGTAGATAAGGAAGCGCTTGACCACTATCTCGCGGCTCGCCTGATGGAAAGCTAAGATGTGGTCTAAGATAGTAGGTACGCGCAGCGCGCTTCCCTCATTTTACCCGTTCACTCTCCCCTTGAAAACCCCCATATTGTACTTATAATTAAATTAGTTTGAAATATTTACATCTGTTCAAACACAATTCGACCTAATATGTAATTAAAATATAACCTAATCAATTAAGATAAACCTACCACAAAATTCACATTTTATGTAAAATTTTAGCTACTCCTCGAATATCTACTAGGTACATCATGACAAGCAATATAATATATGTATGTACTATGTACCTATAACCTTCATAATATGAGACCAACACATGTATAAAAATAAATAATTAATAATAGATATAATATTATGCTAATTAAAACATTATTGTTACATTGGTAAACACTAAACAGAAATAAAGCCCAAAACAAATAGAAATTTCTATTCACTATCGTACCTATAATACGCGATTCTTCACGAGTTTATTTACCTTCTACATATTTTACAGAATTTACCATCAAATACACAACGACTCATTTTGATTAATCTGTACGTCGACCGTAACCTGACGTCACGTTGGTCATCCAATCCATCATTTTTGGCTCAAAATATGACGTCATCATTCACGTAAAAACATTATACATAAGAATTGAGCATG
The DNA here is from genome assembly GCA_907164685.1 of Colias eurytheme. Taxonomy (NCBI): domain Eukaryota; kingdom Metazoa; phylum Arthropoda; class Insecta; order Lepidoptera; family Pieridae; genus Colias; species Colias eurytheme. The sequence continues at coordinate 51,623 of CAJQZN010032507.1, forward strand.
TTTTTAAAACGGACAGATTACGCCTTTATTTTTATAGTATGGCTTACTTGAGACATATTAAACGATCGAACAAAATAAATATTCATATCCACGAGGAAATCCTGTTATATAAACGTTTTAAACACAACGCAAATAACAACATCGAGGACAAGGTACTCTAATGGAAAAATGGAAAGAAACCGGTTTCGAATAATGCCTTTTTTATTGTGTGATTGCTAAAATTTTCGATATTATGAAAGTATAGCATGTGACTTCAAAAATAACGTTATACTTTAGTCTTCCTTAATCGCAAATATACACTCTTATTTGTGTGATTAATTACAAGCGCACGCACATATCATAGGAATTATTATTATGTAGGTTTTTGATCTGATCATTGATTCATCACTTAATTTGCATTGATCATAAATGATAATCCGGAACAACAAAACCACGTTCACGTGAACGAAGCCCGAGGTAAATACTTACAAATTAAAAGAAAGTTTTAAAATGTATACCTATCGAGAGTTAATTACATAATATGATATATGCTCAAATATATGTATCGGATAAGCTCAAAAGTTTATAATGAGTCATTAGTTCGGACATCGAGTTTCGAATCTGCTTTGTGGTGAAATTTCGCTAATGAAGCATCAGTCGATAATGTTGTTTACTCAATTGCCGTTTAAGGGTGCACTCACACACATCAGTCACCGTCAAGTCACCGATGACTGATCGGTGACGGTTTGTGTACGTATCCACAAACACCAGTCACCGTCATGTTGTCCGTCAGTCACGTCGCCGGTTTGACTGAATCATTGAACACATACATCAGGTTAGTCAGTGATTAGACGTGTGTCACGCTAGAGAACATGTAGCAATTATTGACGGTAGCACGACGCTGACTGAACTGAGACGTGACGGCACCGGGTGAGTGGGGATAAAAGTATGATACATGTATGGAAAGATTATTTGACGTGCCTGACCGGTGACGTCACTGATAGATTTCGTGCCGGCGACTGTCGTGTGGGAACAGAGTCATACTAGAACTATTGATACATATTTTTTTTAATCCTGTCCGGTGACGTGCCGTGACGGTGACTGATGTGTGTGAGTGCACCCTAAAGTGAGTTATATTCAATGAATTTTATTATTTGTATGCATACAGATAGGTGATGTTATCTCGATTCACACAATATTATAAGTAATCTTATTTAAATACAATTTAAAAGTTTTTATACTATTTAGTATTTACTAAAATATTTTCGTACTGACTGTTTGCTCTTTAACTTAGATATCAATTGCAGTATTCTCTCTAGACCCACTTACCCTAAATTTGATCGTAAACGGTGTCTTTTACAATTCACAAAAAAGTCGGTAAAAGTTTATTTTCTTTGAAATAACATCTTTATTCTATATTAGTGGTCCGCCCCCGCTTCGCCCGTGGTACATATTTCGCAATAAAAGGTAGCCTATGTCCTCTCTCGGGTATCAAAATATCTCCATTCCAAATTTCATGCAAATTGGTTCAGTAGTTTAGGCGTGATTGAGTAACAGACAGACAGACAGAGTTACTTTCGCATTTATAATATTAGTATGGATTGTATTTAAGAAAATTCTTCTACCTATTTCAATTGATACCGCTACGTTCCGCATAATCAAAACAAACGACGCGCAATAGTACAATAGTTAACCTTAATACCTAAATAATAAACATTAAATAAATGCACAAAACCACGAGCTATGCTCACCATTGTTAAATTACCACGACCTCCACTATGAATCACACAATCACACACAAACATTCAAGGTGCGATAGTTTATCCTATATAGGCCATATTGCACATACATATTATAAAAACTAGGGATGTAACGATACCGATACCGATACCGATATATCGGCCGATATAATCGGCAAGCCGATATATCGGTATCGCCGATAATAAAACAACCGATACCGATATCAAACAATTCAAAAAACCGCGCTCAATGAACGATGCGGGAAGCCGCCCGCGCGTGCGCACTTTGTTTTCTGAAAAAACTACCAATAGTAAACTTTTATTAGGTACTGATTGTATGTGTATTACTTAAAGTTTAACTGACTTTGCAAAATAATAATACTAAACTAAATGGTTTTGTTGTTTTTTGATTTGGCATTTTTATTTAAAAGAATACAATTAACAGTTGAGTCTCTGTTAAATGTTGGTAACTTTTTATGCATAATTCACTATTTATTTTTCTACCAAGCCATCGATATCGGTATCGGTATCGGTATCGCCGATACATTACTACAAATATCGGTATCGGTATCGTATCGGCAAAATCATGTATCGTTACATCCCTAATAAAAACTATTCGTCCACGATTTTTTTGTTAACACGGAATAGGTATAAGGCGCTAATTTCGTCTAAATGTATGCAAATATTGGAAACGCATATATTATTACAATTTGTAAGTGATAATGATTGAAGGTACATAACGGATTTAAATGTTTTTGCAGACATTTGATATATTTCATAGATTATTATTATTGAAAGGATTATAAAATAAATAAAGTTAGTGCATACAGTAAAGTTCTTACTAACCGCCAGATAATCATTAATCCTAATCCTAATCCTAATATCTACTATTATAAAGGCGAAAGTTTGTATGTATGGATGTTTCATGTTTGTTACTCTTTCACGCAAATACTACTGAACCGATTACAATGAATTTAAGCACACATATAGAGGGTAACTTGGATTAACACATAGGATAGGTTTTATCCCAGAAATCCCACGGGAACGGGTTTTTCTTTGAAAACGCGGGCGAAGCCGCGGGCGGAAAGCTAGTCATACTATATTATGGTAGATTTGGTGACGAAAAATTCAAAATGTTATAATTACAATAAAAAGTTTCCCGTTTTTCTGAAAACCACATAGCAAGTTACATTCATGTCAAAATATGTCCATTTAGAAAAGTGTGACCTAGACGAATGTTACTCTAAAATGGGCGACGTTATCCAAAAAGGCCAGGTCAAGAGCACTTCAAAGCAACGAGAGCATGAGAGCTTTGATAAAAGCTGGGAACCCTAAAAACTAAGAAGGATAAAAATATAATACCTATCTACTGATTTGTCTATTTACTAATTTATCTGAGATAACTGCAATTGTTCATTTTCGACCTTATAAGACGGAAAGTTTTTTTTTTTCGCGGATTTAATTACATTTCCACCACAGAAAGCCATACTGTTATTTCTGAGTAATACAGGATTTTTTGTTTTCTACCCGTACAACGCATCATTTTAACCTGCATATAACATTCCTAACCTACATAAATGGATTTAACTGTTCAATTTAACCACATAATACAATATTTAATATACAATATCGAACCAAATCAAAACTTTGTATTGTGCATTATATATAAATATTAATATGTATATAAATTAAACTATGTAACATAAGAGCAACTGTACTTATATTGAAAGGTTTATCTTTCTTGTAATCGCCCTACCGATTTAGAGAACAAAGGCCAACATTACCCTCCAATTATAAAACAATTAGAATGACAATATATTTAACTTCACGCCCATTTAATGGTAATATTATGAATCACGTGCCCTAGATTATGAGCTTGTCACGTTTTCGGCAAAAACAAAGTATATTTATTGACATGATATGATATGGCCGCAGCTGTTTCGTTATGATAATATTAAATAAAAGAAATTTAATTTTGTCTGCACTCGAGTCAACAAGCATTTTGATTTTGTAGATATCCTTGTTTACCTATACCTACTCACATTGTTTTAACTACGAAAAACTGTATTATAGGCTTTAGATAACACGCGTAGAAGATAAACAATAAGAGAAACACTAAGTTTAGGTGAAACTTTAAAAACAAGCATGGAGGTGATATATTTAAAATGTTGATATCTGTCTAAAGTTAACTAATATATGACTACCTAAATATTCATAATTTTGAGTAATATGTTAGCTGCTACATTTTAAGTATTCTGTGGTAATGCCTAGGTAATAGTATCTATATTAATGAATTGGCCCATTTTACATCGGCTACGGCTAACGACTAT
>CAJQZN010032508.1:0-10366 GCA_907164685.1 Colias eurytheme
TATGTTTTGATCGATTGATGTGAATGGGGAATTGTTTGAGCAAAAATCATTTTTTACTGCGTGTAACTCAGAAACGGTAGGATATAGGAAAAAATAATTTAGGTACAACTTGTAGATAATTTTATGGCCTTTCAACTTTTCCTTGAAAGTTTTTATCTAACATGTACCGTTTTTGAGATTTAAGCGAAAAATGAAAAAAATGGACCCATTCCCCCCTCCCCCCACTCCGGGGCTCCTCCTAGTGTCCCGGGGTTTTAGTATGTTTATTACTTAGGGACTCTTGACATGTTTCCGAAGAAACATCTTACGTTACTAACTCACGCACTCTAGAACTTTTTATTCAATGGACTAATAGCTGCTCTATATGAAATAAAACCAAATATTTTTCGAGTACGTAGGTATTTATATGGATTATTATTACCTACAAATAGTCCAATCTTTATTCTTCATTATAATGTAAGAGTCATAAACTTAGAGTATCTATAAGCTATTTATTACGAACTAGCTGCGCTTCGCGGTTTAACCCGCGTGGCTCCGATCCTGTTGGTCTTAGCGTATATAGCTTAGAACCTTCCTCGATAAATGGGCTATCTAACACCGAAAGAATTTTTCAAATCGGACCAACAAACTCTTCAGCTTTATAATATTAGTACATCATCATCACTACATAGTATAAAACAAAGTCGCTTTCTCTGTCCCTATATGACCCTTTGTATGCTTAAATCTTTAAAACTACGCAACGGATTTTGATGCGGTTTTTTTTAATAGATAGAGTGATTCAAGAGGAAGGTTTTAGTATATAATTTATTAGTTTTAGACAAAGCGGGCGAAGCCGCGGGCGGTAAGCTAGTATTACATAAAACAACCGATGTTTAAGATTGATAAGCATAAAGTATGATAGAAAAACTGAACCAGGTGGTATCTAGAACCACTTTCAACTAGTATTTCCTCATAATATATGTATGGCTATAAATTTATTATGCTGAATCGAACTGGATTGTCGATAAAAAGGCAGAGCATTTCCTTTTACTACGTCCCTTTCCTTAAAGAATTTTTCTTGTTATAAGCGATGTTGTTATTGGACTCTTACATGAATCGTCTTTTTTTAAGACTAATTATTATTTTAAATAGGTTAGAACAGTATTACGATTTACGGCAAAAAGAAGCAAAGTAAACTAAATTATTGCTAAAGATATAGATACTAGATAGGGACGTTCAATCATTTTGACCGCCTCCTTGGTACAGTGGTTGACGCGCGACGTGAGCGTAGAACCGAGGGGTCCTGGGTTCGATTCCCGGTGGAGGCAAAGAAAAAAAAAATGTCTCGGTCTGGCAGGACACAGAAGGCTGATCACCCACTTGTCCCTAAAGAAAATCGATCAGTGAAACAGATGTATAATGCATCTGCCCCTTACCCCACTTGGGGACATGGGACTTCACTTTATTTTAAGTTCAATCATTAGTAAAATCTAAATTTTCTATTATATTTGAATTTATCAGCATTATAACGGTCTAATAATTACGGTCATAAACCCTAGGCCAGCCCAAATAATTACAACAAAATTTCGCACAAGGCAAGGCACAGTATTGTATATGAGCAAAAATTGAGGGCCCATATATTATTCCATATCTCATTATATCTTTGTTAATCTCACTCAATAAATTCTCCATATAACAACTAATTAACATGATAATCAAATACAATGATCGCATGTATCTTTTATTCAACAATAATTTTATTGCTTCGTAAAATACCTGAGCAGAATTAGGTCGAGAATGCTAAAGGTTATTGTATAAAGCTCTCTTGGATCATGATTCTGCTAAAGTATTGTGCAAACTTTGTTGTTATTTATAGTGAGGTGAGAAAATTAAATTTGAATAAATTAGTTGAAATGTAAACCAATCTTTATTGAATAAATTGGAGCAGTTGAGTAAATGACGATGTTTTCATAAGGATTAGCTTAACTAAATATTATAAATTCGAATGTAACTCTGTGTGTCTGTCTCTTCTTCACGCCTCAACGAATAAACGGATTTGGATGAAATTTACAGACATACCTAGCTTGAGATCTCAATTCTCACGGGAACAGGAACTAAGCGACTTTGACTACGCAAAGCTATTTTCTAATAAAATATGACCTCTCAATTCAATACAAAACCCAAACTAATAAACAACATGTACCTAATTTCAACACAATGAGCTTTAGTTACTACATAATATATCGAAATTTACCATAATAATTTTAATCATCTATGTACACAGTAAATGTCATCATAATATAATAATCCGTTACAATACAAAAACTAACTGTGAACGAATAAAGCTACTTTGTCATCAACAGCAAGTGTAAGACAATTTTATCGTGCATCCATTTATCGTGTCCAGAGCGAAACAAATAATTTTCTTATCAAATAATGTAAGTACTGTTATTGTAAGTAACACTGACAGTAATAATACAAACAAATAGCCTTTATTAAAAATGTTTCACGTAACCATTATTATACTAAGTTTTTTAAACTTATCTGCAATTGATATTTCAACTAGTAACCTTCGAGCTTCATTCAAAATATGGACTGAACAAGCACAAACTAAAGATTCATTTGAATAAGCAATATCTGGCAAATCAGTAGGAACCATTCCATTTTTCACAAGACTCATACTTAGATATAAATATATCAAATAGGCGTTTACTCTCAGTAACTTAATAATAATAAAAGTTTCTATATCAAAATTGAAACATGCGTCAAACGCATATGCTGCTGTTATGTCTCGTGCTATTAATTATAGCTGTCAATGTTAGATAAACATCGAATATGATTATCTCACGAAAGATCTGTGTGTATGTATCTAAACAAAGATATCCGCAAAAACTAAAGCCCTAACAAAAAGAAGTTTAAGAACGGCTCTCATAAGTATCCTATTTGATTGCATTATAAACAGGTTAATAATTAATTATGAGGTTGGAAATATAGACTGCTGAATCTTTTCTTTTAAAGTACTGGAATGCTTCCCAGTGCTAATGAAAATATTGTATTGAGAAAAGCTAATAAATCAGCGCTGAATCCAAATCGTTCTAATAACAATGTTGTGACAACAACTCTATAAGTTTGTGGGCGAAGCTCAATTTTATAATCAGTAAATAGACGCAAAAGTTGCTTCAATTAACCAGGAAATATATTAAGAAGACAGAAAGGTTCACTATACAAATAATGATTAATTATATAAAACTAAAATCCGTTCAAAAATCCTTGATTCGCAAAACCCATGTCATACTAACCCACGATCGCATATTTGCTATACAAAGGCATTCACATTCAAGTCACGAAGTGCTCTCACATAATAATTACAGGCAGTTTCTCTACAAAACAAATGACTCCATATGAAACAGTAACCTTAACGCAAGCTTAATTTTAACGACTAGGAAACAAAAACAAATTTATTAACACACACGTATTCTATCGTCTCGTTTTTAAAGGCTTCAATACATTTTAATAGTTTGGAATAGACTTAAGAGTCCTTAAAAAAGTGTAGAAAAATTTATTAGATTATTTTTGCCAAATGATGAGGTTGAACTACATTCGATTTAATAAAAGAACGATTGGTAAATGTTAAAATACGTTGTGACGATTCAAAAGTGCTCCTAGAAGAAGTCTTATTGAATAAATAAATGTTAAGGCTTTTGAGTTTGATTTCATATAGTAGAGGAAAAATATTGAATGAAAAAGAAAATACCAAAAAACGCTCTCCTGTAATCAGTAGAATACATTTCGGAAGAACCATTCTATGAAACTTATTTAATGAATTAGTTATCCATTTATATAACCTTAATTAAGATACAACCTGCATGCGACCATGACACCAGAGAGTGTAGAATTATTAGCTCGTTGCTTGCAATAACGGATCCACCTTAATACTCAAATAATTATAATGTTTATTTACCTATTAATACCACCTCATTGTGTTCAACAATTTGCCTTACTATTAATTAAGTATGTTATGAAATCTAGGGTATCTATGTCAAGGTTAATTGATGATGAAGTAATGTAGTAAAGTAAAACAAAAAGAGTTTATTTATAATTGTATTTAAAAGCTTTTTAAAAATAGAGATTACATTAAGCTGTTTCATTTGTCTTTTTATATCTACGGTCGCAATTTGTGGAGTTATAATTTAGAAAAGGTGTTGAGATGAAACTAGGTATGATGAGATTAGCAGCCGTAATTCTATTGTAGTTTAGATTAAAGGGGAAGCATAACAAAGTTACACAGTTGTAGAGCTGGCTCGGCCTACAGGGCTCTATATTTTCTAATTATTATAAAAGACAGATAAATTAAGTCCATCAGAAAACTTATAAGAAAATCCTCTCCTCATCCTCGGATCATCTTTACAATCAATACCTTATAGCATCAATAAACCATTTATACCTACTAAAATTTAATTAAATTATTCCTAAAACATTAATAAATCGACATTTCATTTACATCCATGTCTAGTTTTGTTTGTTTCTTTAAGTATATTTTGTATTGATGCTCACAATACAGGCCACGAGTCTAGTGTGGGCATCTTGGTTCAAATGATGTATAGAGTATACTACATATTTACTGTGCTAACAGCTTTATTGTAATAAGTTCAACGAGATTGTATGCTTGATTTTTGAATAAATATTTTTTACTTTTACTTTTAAAAAGAATTTAAAGAAATTAGTTCTCTAGTCATTTTATATAATATGAAAATGTGGTTAAAATCAATACTTAGCTTAGTTATGACGTCATTTTCACTAAGGCAATATACTTACTTTTTGTACTGCTTACTCATTTTAGGTATAAATTGAAATAATTTTCTAGCTCTTTTTATTCCATTACAACATTTCTTGTTTGTTTTAAAAATAACATTAAATGAATAGCAGGAAGCGATGCAAATAATCACAGCATCTCATCTCGGAACAAACGTTGCGTATCGTTGAAAGTGCTCGAGTAAATTTCTAATCTTATCGAGATTGTGTGTGTGCAACACTTGAATATCATTTCGCTTACCTCAATTGTAATGATACTTTATTATAATTACTATGTATAATAATATATATCTTCAATTATTATTCAAGTTAAAAAGAGTACCCAACAAGTCACTGTCACCATTATTATTTATAACTAGCGGTCTACCATGGCTTCGCACACGGTTCTTCATTCTTCACGGAATATTATAAGAAAATAATTAACGAAATCGGTTCAGCCGTTCTCGAATTAAGCGGTTTAGCAACACATTTGGCGATTCATTTGTATTACCTATACAGAATATCACTTTCACACTAAAAATTAATATGTATTTAAAATGGGTAAGGCAAAGCACTCAAAATAGAAAATTAAAATTACCATAAATGGAACCATTTCCTTTGGAATCTAGAATTATTTACGCGCTTACCTTTTTCTTCTCGATTGCCCCGCCCCGCGGTTTTACCCGCAGTGTTCCGCTCCTGTTGGTCTTAGCGTGATGATATATAGCCTAAAGCCTTCCTCGATAGATGGGCTACCTAACACCGAAATATTTTTTCAAATCGGACCAATAGTATAGTACAAGTATAGCTCCTGATATGACATAATATGCCTCTTAATCTTCTTTTAATACATAGAGATGTCTTTTTATAGCTTTCTTTTAATGAAAGAAACACAACTTAAAATTTTTTACTTTTGTGGTTATGGAATTTACGACGAAAAAGAGCTTGTACTTTTCTTCTAATAAACTTATTGCCCAATGCCCTAGTAGGTACCTATACATTTAAAGGCTCTACAAATTTAAATACCTTACGCGTATTCAATTAACCCAGTATTACAAGAGATAAGTTACATAACATTTAACAACTTGCTACAAAAATTACAAAAAGATTCGGATGGCCACAACTGACCGTAAAACTCAATACAAATAACTAACAGTGAACCGTAACAATTACGTTTTGGGCAATTGCTAAGCGTTTTGTAACACGGAAATAATATGAGATTATAGTGATATTGAACAATAAGTATTGTGATTTATTATCTGTATTATGTCTATGTTTATTAATAATGACAATTTCGTATGAGAAAGTATTTTATTTATTTTTAACACTTTACTATGCTAGTTAAGACGATACACAAAAAAAAATCCACTGCTTGGCGGGCGGAGTCTAATAGCTCGCTATCGCGAACGCGGGTGTACGCGAAGTCATTCTTGCAAACTCGCCGCGCTGCCGCTGGCCGACTCGGGACAAACATGTATGGAGTCGTCATACAGTTATAATATTGTTATACATTTATTTAATTGTTGATTTATTGGTTTTATTTTCTTGCTTATAAACAAATCTTCTTTTTAACAACTACTTAGACATTATTAATAATTATTATCATTTCGTAATGTTTACTTTATTACAAAATAATACAGGTTATAAATAATCTTTAAAATAACAAAAAATATTGTTACTCTGAAAAAATGAAATGGTACTCAATAACGCGGACTACTGAATTGATTTAGATAGAATTTGATGCTGACGTAGATATTACATCATGCCCAGAAATGAAAGGTACTATTTCTGAAAGAAGTTATAAACCCTAATTCTTCTCAGTCAAAGTCAAGAGTGGAAGATATCACTAATACAGTAAAACTGATGCGAAACTTTGGATGTTAATTTGTATATTTTTTTGTTAGTTGTTACTTAATCACGTCAAGACTACATTACCAATTTTGATAAAATATAGCTAATTGCCTGGATTTACACATAGGATACTTTTTATCCGAACTGAACACTTCTGTGGGATAAAACAGGATTCACGATATAACCTAATTCCAAGCGGGCAAAGCCGCGGTCGGAATGATATTTTTTTAAATAGAAAAATTGTTAAAAAAAAAACACAAAATATATTGACGCATGTATTTATTTTTTGCACTCTATATAATTGTAATTATTCATTACAAATAATCAAAATAAAATAGCCAGAACAAAGTTAGGCCCTGGTAGGGTAGGTAGGCAGGTACAGCAATGTGAGACGAACACTGGCTTATTAATTATACCAATAATAATGTATTATAAACATTAAATTAAGTTTACAACAAAAATACATAATAATAGATAATGTGAAAACGAATCAACCAATCATCCCACAACAATGAAATGTGCACACAAATATTCATCCAAATCGGTTCATGTGATTAGGAGGAGTGACTGCAGCGCCATCTTCCGGGCCCAATTGTGTTTCCAGATCACCCAGGAACTCAATTTAATATACTTACACAAAATTTTTCGACATTAAAACTCACATTACTATGTAAATATGAATATAAACCTGTTTTAGTACTAAGCAATTTCCCGCACAGGTGTAGTAAGTATAAATGAAATAAATATCAACATCAAATTCTTTATACAACATACTTATCTACCACCTACTAAGAAATGTAATTCTTGAAATTTTTTCGTATTTTTTTTAAATATAATACTACTCCAATGAGCTCCTGTTCCATATCACGTCCGCCATACTTCCACTAAGTTCACCATGATTTTTTATTTCTTTGCACTTTGTTGCTTTTTGCTAAAAATGGAATCATGCGATAAAACCAGTAGAACGTTGATAACATACATTTTTGACTGAATAAAGGTACTTACGAAGGAGTGGGTTCACATTGTGAACAATCAGTGGGTTTATTTTCCTTCTGGATTCCGGATTTCTGAAAAGATTATCTATGCTATAAATGAAAAAAATCTTACACATTCGTTATGTACTTAAAACAGGGGTACATATCAAACATCGTCTATAATACAATTATCATCAAATTTAAAATAAAACCAACTTCTTCATTAATTTGTTCCAATTGTAAGCATTCTTTTTTCTCCAACCTTTATGTTTCTTCTTCTTATTTTCTTTATTGTCCCCATTAGTCTCATTTTGTCTTATCATGTTGTCACCCTTTTTTACGATTGCGCGAGCGACACAAGTTCCCCGTGTGACGGCCGTAGCGGGAATGACTCGTGCAGCGATCGGGGTAGGAAGGGACAGGGCGGCTCTCGCTATATTGGCTGGTCGCGCGCTAATTTCAAGTATTTCTTGTTTATTTCAAAACCATCGCATATTTCAAAATTCTAAATCGGTAGACGTATAGGTTGTATATTTTATAGTTAATATCCAAAAAGTCGTAACTTTACGTTTGTTATTTTTAAGATGCCAGAGATTATAAAAAAATAACAATGAGAACTTTGTATTTATTTTCTATCGAGAAAATATCATGGAATCATGTTTCTAAAACGGTAGACGTATTGTGTTACTATTGAACTTTCTTGTCAAGAATTTTCATCACGACAACTTTAATAATATAAAAATTACGAAGGTTTGAAAAGGGCCGTAAATGTTAGAAAAATTAATTCATCACCTTAATAATACAAATTACTTAAAACTACAACTTATTCCTAGACTAGCACAGAGGGCGGCCTTTAGCACTAAAGAGTGATCTCTTGTATTATGTATTCATTGTTATATAATAATTTGTATTTAATATTTGCATTGTCATTGCATTGAAAAACGTTTATTTTTGCATTTCGCTGCTGTTTTCTTTCCATTTTCTATCAGTGAGTAGCAAGAGATAAAAAGTCCATGAATAACATAAGCGAATATAATATAGTATTTTAAACGTAAAAAATATACTAGAATAGAGTATTTTGTTACTGAAAAACAACGTTTGTATTTTTACCAGTTAAGACATTTACTAATAAGTCCAATATCAAGTAATTAAGGGTGGTGAGTACTTAATGTAAAAAAAATGCATACATGCACCCATAAATCCTAAATACAGGTAATATTACAAGCACTTTCCAAGGTGCAGAGCATTGACAACAATTATATAATTTTAAACAGACAAGGACAGGTTGCCATATGCAGTTAAATGACGGTCAGTGACACTACGGATGCAATATGTAAGGCCTAGAACACATAGATAAATCTTTAAACGCAATATTTTTTTTAATAATTTTATGTTTTAGAAAGTATTTTATTTAAGGCTAGTGTTTTGTCCATATTATCAGCGATGGATCGTCAAAAATTATAGTAATGCTTTTACAGTGTGCAAATTATTTGTCAATTATAATAGATACAATATACAACAGTTGCTTTATAGTTTATTCATCAATCACAGCTGCAACTTCCTCGGAAATATTTACTAGGAATTTAGGAAACTGCAAGTTTCAAATATAATGCCCAAAATGATGAACACAATCATAATAACACCTGTGTTACATAATCAATTTATAGTACTAGTAAAGTATTATATTATTATCTATGGATATAGTTGTCATCTAAATACATCGTATATCTATAAAATCAATCTATAAATATGTTATACCTAGTTAATTTTACACCATGACCATAAATCACTAGATCCACCTCATTACAGCTCTACCAATAAATCAGTCACTTAACGTCCACTTCATAAAATCACAATTGTCAACGATCTCAGTGAAAGAATGCATCTCTTCCGATCCCTTGCTATCGCGGCACGGTTGGAGGCGCACGTGTTAACGGGATTCAATCATCGATTACGTCATAATGCTTGTTATTTCATCGTGAATTAAGATGTAAGGTTCTAAAAACTGTATGGAAATTGAAAACTGAAGTAAGGTGTATATAAAGATTATGATATTTTCGTCAGTATTATTAATTTATGTGGTATTAGTTATTTCTACTCAGAAAAGTTCAAAATGAGTTCTAATGCCAACGATGCGATGTTATAACGTAAAGTAATGATAATTTCTTCTAATACTTGAACTCTATATATATCCATATATATCCCGATTGATATATTCCCAGTCGTGGAATTATTGTACCTAAATAATTTGCTTATGCACTGCCTTATTTAAGAATTAAATTCCTTCCTCATCGAAAATTATGTCTGAATCACCCTACTTTTGCTTTTCCTTCTTTCAATCAGAAAAATAAATTAATTTCCCTTAAAAATAAGCTAAAACTAAAACGAGAAATGAATTATTCACGTTAAACAAGTTTAACAAGATAGGGGATATTTTTTGTTCTGACACCTTACTTTAAATAGTAAGAGACTGCATTTTTCATGGCACTTCTCACAAACATGTAACTTATATTAGTCATTTAATCTGTGCTTATATACAGTGAAAGTAATACAGGGTGTAGTTGTATTGATTTTATTTACCTCATAGAGCATAATATATTTTACCTGTATATTTGTATTGTGTGTGCTATATTATGTCGCCTATAATATTTTAAGAATTGAAATGATGTGAATCTCTTCAATAATATTTTATAACTAGATTTCCGCCCGCGGCTTCGCCCGCGTTTTCAAATGGTCCGGGAGCCAGCAGCAGATTTTATGACCAAGTTCCT
>CAJQZN010032510.1:0-19641 GCA_907164685.1 Colias eurytheme
TTTAAAATTATTTTTCCATTAGAAAGCGACATCTTTAGCGTGTCACATAATCTATCTTTTCTAGTAGCAGTTGTTTGAATTTGTGTTGAAAAAAAATATCCCGTATGCAATAGGGACTAAGCCGAGACCGTTATAAATTAAATGTAAAAAAAAGCGTACAGTTCCTTCAGGGTCGGGTCACGTAAACAATGAGCGAAAACAAAAGTGACGCAAGCCATTGTTCGTACGTTTCGCTTCTGAAACTGGGACGGTGCCGGGTCAAAGAGTACAGTTATGGGAGGATTAGTTCGGAGATGTATGATAAAACAATAGTCCTGATGAAGCAGGGAACGAAGAGTAAGTAGCGGTTATTTGACTCCATGGTCGCTCCGTTCCTCGTGCGTGGGAGTTACCACGATGCTTTTTACATGGTGTACCCGTAAATAATAATTATTACAGATTATTTTTTTGGAATAAATAGTAAAATAACAATAATATAATGAATAGGTGACGAATATGTCTCGATTTAGAAATTCGATTGTTTTGAATTATGAGCATGACTATTATTCTAAGGAACTGATTCATATTATATTTTGTTAAGTAAATAATACAATACAATTATATAGTCAATGAATTTGGAATTGAATAATATATTTTCACAAGATTACATGCATGAAAAGCCTTCATTTTCACGAACGAAGTCAGGGTTATCCACAAATGAGCAAAAAACTCTTTTTTTACATGCCATTATTTATTATTTTAATTATAATAATTATAAAATTATACATCATCGGTTTTCATTTATCATCATCAGAGGTATTATAATTAAAAGTCGAAAAAACATCTAAAGAAGTAATATAAAATATAAATCCAAGGCATCATCTTAAAAACAAAGCAATTATAAACCTTAAAAAAATAATCGGAAGTCGTTTAAGGGACACTACAAGAGGAAATAAGCTTTAAATCGTATTTTATTGTAATGTTTTTATCACAGACATGTATATATAAGTAGACAACGCAAGTACCGCGATCTGTATGAAAACCAAGCGTGTCATATTTTTTGTACTGACCTTGACGCGTTATGACGTCACGAGCGCTTTTTAGTGATGTTAATTTCATTTTACGCTAAATCGATTAGGCCGCCACTCGCGCGGCGATTCTAGTATCGTCCTATCCCATCGAAGTAAATCGAAAGAAATCAGATCAAACTAGATCTATGTCTAAGAGGTAGTCAAATAAATGAATCGTAATCGATTACTAAATCGATTCAAGACAGAAAAATGATAATTACCATAGACAGAGGGATGATAAAATAAAGTTATAAACCTTTTAATATTCTAACAAGTAAACTAATGTGTTTTAGCTTTTTCTTACATATGCCCATTGAGTTACCATGTACTACGTACTAGAGAGGCCATCGAAAGAAAGTAATGAAACTGTCAATCAATCAATCTTTATGTCCCGTTGCATCGATCCATTTTCCTTTTATGTTCGGGTTACTTGGAAAACTGAAAAAACAAACATAGTCTAAGCAATAAGGAGTTTTCTTAAAAAACTCCCAAGATGACACTTTAACTAATGGCGTCCATGTCATAATATTTATTTTTAGTACCTTTGTATTAAAATACTTAAAAGTTCTAGGTCAAGTCGTATTCCCCCCAACGGTCCAGGCCTTGTCGCGGCGGAGGGGCTCAGTAGCTCAGAGTTATGGCCCTCTGAGTGAAGCGAAATTGGACCAGCGAGGGGCTGAACGGCTGGTTTAGAGTCGGGGAGATTCGACCGGCCCGACGGCCAGGGCTAGGTGTGGCCCAGCGGCCGCTGTGTGCGGCGTGGGATGGCGACCAGAGGTCGTGGCTTGGCGGACCCCGTGTCCACTAGGCAAAGGTGGCGCTGAACGGCAGTCGGGGTTGGGAGGCCTAGACTGACCCGACGGCAGAGGTCCTGTTTGTGGACCAGAGAGGAGCCGGCTTTTATGCGGCGGTGGATGGCGGCCAGAGGTCGCGGCGCGGCGGGCTCGCTGGTTTAGCAAGCCACGCCGTGCAGCGGAGGGCGGGATCCCGACGCGTCATTGTGATGACGCGCGGAGACTCCTGCAGAGAGGTGTGGGGCGGCGGCCGCTGTAAAACGGCCGTCTGCCAACTCGTAATCCGGTCCGTGGGGCCGGACCGAGGGCCGCCACCTCTGGTGAGGTGGGGGCTGCGAGGTAATCTCTATAAAAGTGCGCCGGAGGGTCCCCCGACGTGTATTTCACACATCGGAGGACCTTCCGGCGTGCACTCTCCGGCCGGACGGTGATGGGGTCGGGGGTTCGGGGGAACGCGGATGATGGAGCGGGGAAAGATCCATTGTCTGCGCGTTGGTGGCGTAAGCCTTCGTTCCAGCAGTCACCAGCGAGGGGGGTTCTAGAGGTGGGCCTGGAAACGGGCATCTGCTGGG
This sequence comes from Colias eurytheme, assembly GCA_907164685.1. NCBI lineage: Eukaryota > Metazoa > Arthropoda > Insecta > Lepidoptera > Pieridae > Colias > Colias eurytheme. The sequence goes on from CAJQZN010032510.1 coordinate 2,416, forward strand.
CGGGACACGCGGTAGAGTCGTAACCGTTCCCGCAGTTCCGTCCAAAGCAGCGCGATGGAACAGAGTGGGGTTTTAGTCGGTAGAAATCCGACATAACCACGGCTCCATCCCCGGGAGCCGGGGGTATCTAAGAAGATTTCCCCACTATAAAAAAAAAAAAAAGGTCAAGTCGTATTAAATGACAAAAAAAATCTATGCCTTTTTTTCTGAAAAATTGCTCCTTCAAATTATCATTTTTCTGTTCGATTATAAAATCGATTAGAATCGAGAACTGTTGCATCAAATGAACATCACTAACCACAAAATTGGACAGAAAAATGAGAACAGAAAAATGAGAAGACGCTATTCATTGCTTGTTATCATACGACGCGATCTTTACCGTGCCAAGTAAAAGCCGCAATGTATTCCGAATCATTTCGTATGATTTGGTATCCGTGTTTGTCACGATCGTTTTCCACAGATATTCTTTATTTGATTTTAAAATAAATAGTGCATATTCTGATTAGAAAATTACTTACCGGTGGAAGGAAACATCTCTGCTAACTCGGCCACTCACAGCTGTGGAGTTTCTACAGTTTATAACGGCGTAATTCGGCATTTTACTTTATTCAGCTTCACGTCTTTCCTTGGCGAACTGCAAGCGCGGACTGAGTGTAGGCCAGCGTCAAGTAAGTTTCATAATCGTAGTTTGGACACGGGAAGTACATACACTCGCTTAGTCTATCTTGATATATGTCCGTGGTTTTTATAAATAATCTTAATCGTGACTTTAATGCATCATGTGAAATGTTATGAATGGAAAATCCGGGTGAAAACTACTCTGTCGCTCGAATACGTGTAGTTGTTGTACGTTGTACTTAACAGAGAAGAGATAAATATGTAATATGTATATCGATTTAAAAGCAAGAAATATGAATTGCATGAAAAAAAAATTACTTCTGTAAGGGTATTACGATACGTCCAAATTATAGATATTAGATCTTATAGTATTACTAGCGGTCCGCCCCGGCTTCGCCCGTGGTACCTACATGTTTAAACGATCCTATCTCTCAAGTTGGATCGAACTGCACATGGTGTGCGAATTTTATTATAATCGGTTATGTGGTTTAGGAGTCCATTGAGGACAAACATTGTGACACGAGATTTATATATATTATAAGATTTTCGATGGCAATTTTTTATACTTATACTCTTAGAATACGGACCCTTCGTTGAACATACTAACAACCAGACACAAAGTCGTCAATCTTGATTATAACGGAAGCTGTAAAGACCTTTATTTGTTACTGAACTTTTTAGATGTCAAGTACGCGCAAAGGTGAATTGCTACAGAATATGTTTGCTCTTTAGCCTCTTTTCTCTTAAGTCGGTTCATGGTAATGATATGGAAAGTGACCGCGTATTAGTTTGCGTTATGATGAATGACCTAGTGTCCTATTTGGTTTATAACAAAGAAATTTATGTGGTGTTAGTCATATATGTATTGGAAAAGACATGCTAAGACAAGCATTTTGCATTCAAGCAGATGACTAAATCAGACTGATTACAATGTTCTTCGTAGTTTATTGTTTTTAGAATTTAAGCTTCTATCTTTAATATAAAAATGAATCGCAAAATGTGTTGGTAAGCGCATAACTCAAGAACGGGTGGACCGATTTCGATAATTCTTTTTTTATTATATTCCTTGAAGTACCAGGATGGTTCTTATGTAGAGAAAACATAAATATGTACCACGGGCGAAGCCGGGGTGGACCGCTAGTATATAATAAAAATGAGTCGCCAAATGTGTTGCTAAGCGAAAATCACAGCTGAACCGATTTTGTTAATTCTTTTTTTAAAATATTCCTTAAAGTACGAGGATGGTTCTTACGGAGAGAAAACTTAAACACGTACCACGGGCGAAGCCGGGGCGGACCGCTATTGACATATAAATTATTATCATTTTGGCATACCTCAAGCCTCAAGGTCAATATTGTTTTTAGTTTCAGTGTTGACAGATTTTAGTTAGTGAATTATGGCATTAACCTCTTGACATTGCACTTTTAATTGTGATAAATGTGACAGTTGACCTAGTGATGTTATTGCCAATATCATTCGTTATAAACAATTGCGCATCGGCTGTGTTGTTATTGAATATTAATGGAATGGGATAGGCTAGTGACAAATGTGTTTACATTCAGCGCGAAAGCTGAATCGGAAAAACTCTCAATGTCTGAATTTTCTAGCAATAAACATGTTTTAACTTTATTTATAATTTTCTAACTGAATGTTTGCTGTCTCTCACATCTGGCTCGAGCAAAAATAGAATTATCACATTACAATTCGATTGTTTTGGCAAGAATTTGTTTACAAGTTTTGTTGTAAACTCTCATTCGTAATTTCATGATATATGTATTTGACATTCTATGTATATGTTCTGGGATGATTGCAGTCAGATCACTAGTTTAGAATTGAACCTTTGCATAGTTTTGCATAGCAAGGAAGCGTCCTGGTATGTCTAAAGATAGATCATACTGAACTTTACGATTGCATTTGCATCTGTATGGCAGAACTTTAGTAGATAGTTTTAAGCTTCACTCCCACTGTCGTACACAAACAAGCGTTTTAATGTGTCTGAAGAGTATCGGAAACAGCATTATTACGATTGTTATTGCAATTGTTTGGAAAACTTATGTTAATGAAGCGAATTTAGATTCGCATACAAGGAAGTTTTCAGTGGTATCTGTATTATATATTTATGTCCACGATTATTTTTACATATCTTTTGTAAAAGTATTGTGCTAACCTTCACTCGCAAACAAGGAAGTTTTATAGGATGTCTGGAGCTAGATCAAAAGTGGCATTATATCATAACTACACAATACTTTTTGCATTTGTTTGGTAAAAGTATGGCGTGAACCTTCACTCGTAAACAAGGAAGTTTTCTAGGGTGTCTGGAGCGCTACATTACAGCATTGTTGACCGTGCGCCCGCGTCGCGCGGTCGTGTGTATTACGGTCTGTGTGCGCGTGTGTATGTGCTCGTGATAGTGGTGTGTGTAGTGATAATGCCGAGTGACGTGAAGCGTACGAGGGTAGGCTTTTTTATTTGTTTGTTTTATTTGAATTGGATAGTAAGGTCTGATTGTTTTTTTAACAGCGGTTTTGATATAAATATAAGCGTGCATATTTAAAAGTAAATAGCTATTAAAAATTATTACCTTCCTTATATATCTCGGCAATTAATTTATATTTAAACTACTATTGTATTTCGCATAATACGATTATTGTGTTTTAGGTTAGGTGTCATTTTCCTCCTTATGATGACATAATTATTTATACTTTTTAATTAGGACAGTGAATCATAGCAGCTAATAAAAAAATATTCTTGCTCTTCAAAGACTACATATAGGTACAATTAATTTGTAAAGTCAGAAATAGTTTTTTTCCTGCCTTATAATAAAACTATTTGTATGTTATTAATTTCCTTATCTGATTTTAACTAATATAGTGCGTAACTAGTTAATTTTATTATGATGATTTTGAATTATTATATTTTAATTATATATATTTACAATAGTTATACTATTATACAGATAGTTTAAAATGACTATAGTAATAAAATAATTTAAGAACAAGAATTAATAAGACGTCTATACGTATGATTAAGATAACTACAATTGTTTATGTTTGTAGAGTTTGGCATTTCTTCAATTATTTTTTACCAACTTAACTATAGAGTAGTAACTATATCCAGTAATGGTGACATTATTTTCTACACCTAAGGAATTTTTTTTTAGACCATATACAAAATATTCAATATTACTAAAACTGTAACAATACTATCTAAACTAAAACTATATATAAATTAATATTGATTTATTGATAAGATAATGCACTAACTACTGACGTAAAAGATAATACTATTTATATTAGTTTGTGAGTTGCGACTTTCTGAATGTAACAAATCAATGTAATGTGAGAATTTATTAGTATTCAATTTTGTGTTGTTCAAAATGAATGATTACACATACACAAGTAGCATATAAATAATTACAAACGAAAAATGTGCCCGGAGAAAATATTTAATCTAAGGACCTACTAACCTTGTTATTCCTATAAAAGATTTAGTAATAATAAATGTACATAATTTTAAATGTTATATTTAGGTTAGTTTTCTTATAAAATGTTTAATTTAATTAAATACGGGAAGTGACAAGGCCACTGCGCTAACACAATAGACTGAAAATCTTTTATCTCAACAGCGTGATGTTTTTTGTATGTTTTTCTTAATTCAGCTTCAGGGAAAGAAACCAGGTCTGTTTGTCGCGGTTTTATTTATTAAGTAAAAGTAATTATTATATTTTTATGTAGAAATATAATGGATGTTGTTTGGAGAGGTTTGAAGAAAGTTTTTTTTTAATTATCGTGTAAATATCTTAGTAGGTTTTATAAATGGTGTCATTACACGCTTTATATTAGCTTCACCTGTATGTTTGTAACCGACTTCTTTGGGCGCGATTTTGACCCACTTTAAACGGCCAGATTTCGTTCAAACTTTGTAGATTTATTAAGGACCGATGACAATACACTAATTTGATAAAATAAATAATAGTTAAAAAAAATAAAAAACACGCGTTTTATAGAAAACCGAACTAAAAGCGTGTTTTTTAGTTTTTTTAAACTATTATTATTTTCTAAATATTATCTTTAGATTGTGTAGTAGGTATGTTTATAAGTTATAACTTATGTTTCATAAAAATCGCGTCACTCTGAATTTCAGTAGGTATCTAGCAGAATATTACCTACCATTAGTTTTTCGATAAAATGCAGAAAATGTATCGGAGATAATTTATTTAAATACACTATCAACAGAGTTTATTTTACACATCTTACGGATATAGAGGTTATGGTGAAAAAAATGTCTCTTATATTAACATTGGATTATCATTCAAGGAGTTTACTATAAAAGGTGTGCAATAAATCGCAGTAATATGTCCATTGCAAAATGTTACTATGTGTTTCTGTTCAGGGTTGCCAACTCTATTTCTAATTATGTGATACTATTGATTTCTTTCACCTTGTACGATTTAAGAATATATTTTTATTGCTTGAGTAATGCCGTTTCGTGTACAGATTGAAATTATTTTATGATCTCATTGGTATTGGTAAACGCGTGGGTTTCAATGTATAAATTAGATTTATTAACGTTGACATTTCGTTGGTTAGGCAAATAAATAAAAATTATCCACGTTAGTTTGTATGGATATATTTTTTGCATTATCAACTATTAGTTGTTAGTTATTAAAGGTACTTTTGCGTTTACCTCTTTTTCATCACCTAAAATTACATATTATCTGTTTAAAAATTACAGCTAATTCAGCATACCTACGCTGACAATCAGCACTGTATTTAAAAAGTTGACAGCCCTAGCCGGCGCTGAGATGAAGTCTATTGCCAACAACCTCGTTCCCTTTTAATTGTTAATGAAACTTTTGGATTTCTCACCCCAAGGACACTTTGACAAACGACTAATGCTGACTATTATTCATTTTCTTAATGATTTATACATTTTTAACAAGTTGTGATAAATTTGCAAGCGTTGGCTAATCTCGTTGTGAAATATATTTTTTTAATTCAAATGAAAATTTATGATTATGTGTATCGTAATTTTTAGCAAAGTTCAGAAAGTTGCGATGTAAAATACTTAAACTTGACAGAGTTAACATATTATGATTATTTTGTAATTATAGACATCTAAATGAATTTGATTCATTGAAGATTATAATACCAATATGAATCAACTATTTCATTTACGTCATTAACGCGGATGTGTGTTTGTTTGTCTTTTCTACACACAGTGACGGAGTATCCCATTGAAATAATGTTTACATAGAGATGATAGAGCAGACGTAGTGATACAGATTTATTTATTAAAATATAGTTATTTATTCGTAGGATTTTGTAATTTAGAAATATACAAGCTTGGGCCTTAGACAAAGTAACAATTAAAAAACGATAACGAAGTTAGAAAAGGAAAAATGTATGGGATTGACATTAGATAGACCACGTGATCTAACGCGGCGTATGTCAATCCCATACATTTTTGCCTTTTCTAACTTCGTTATCGCTTTTTAATTGTTACTTTGTCTAAGGCCCAATTCGATAACTTTTTATAACGAATAATCGCTAATGTTGACATTACGATTTAATCGTTCACTATGTTTAAAGTTTGACTAATTAGTAATTACCAATTACTAATTTAGTTTTATAATGACCTAATGAACAATATTAGATGAATTCATAATAACTTAACATAGACATACAAATGTAGTTCGTTGATAGTGTTGATCTACTGTGTATTTATTAAACAATTAATAGAAATAATATCCTTATGTTTATATATAATTTTACAGTAAAATGGTATTGTTTACTTAAAATACGCTACAAATGGAGAACCTCGGTCGTACATTATATATTATTTAAGTAAATCGTGAACTCTGTTAGTTTTATTTTGTAACAACTAACGCTAACATGTAAAGTGTTAATTAATTTGTGTTTGAGATTGTCATACGGAATTTGTCAAATTCAGCCAATGTTGGCAAATAAGTTATCCTAATAGGCTCATTTGACAACTATCGAGGTCATAGTGTTAGAGGTTAATTGGTCAATGTTGGCGAAGTGCATTTAATTATATAGTTAGTTTAGTGTGAGTTATATGCTTATTGTGTTATTGATGAGTACGTGAGTTTAAATTATAGGGATTTTTATGGTAGAAGTGTGAGTTTTTCGAAGGAAGTTCGATTTGTGTAGGTTGGAAAATTATAATTTCCTAACACTTGATTGGATATTGAGGTGAACCTAAATTTAATGTAAAATAATTAGTGTAACGATTACGTAGTGTTTTCTTACACGTACGAAAAGTTTGTTTTAGATATTATTTGTTATTTGATGTAAAAACTAATAGAATAAAAAAATTGATATAAATACTTGCTTTTGCCTGCAGGTGAAACCGTTGCTAGTTTTCTTACAAAAATTATAAATAGGTAAAGTTGCAGGAAATTTCCTCGTTGTAAAAACGTTTCATGGGCTTTAATGAAAAGTTACTAGTGCAATCTTTCGTCGCTGACTCTTAAGCTCCAGTAAGTCTACAAAGGGTTGAGTTTTATTGCCTGTCGCCAAGGTCGCTTGAAGGGCGTTTAGTATGGATTTACGCTAGTATGAGAAAGGATCTCTGCTGAAATGTTGCCTAATTTATAATCGATTTACTCATGTGCGTAAAGTGTGATTGAATATGTGAAATAAGCTACTCAAATAAAAGCCAAATCAAATTGTAATGATTATTAGCTCTGTTTCGTAGTTATAAAAGTGTCGTATGTTTCCAACATGTTGTCACAGACAATATTTTAGATTAGGTAATGTACAAGAAAACATGAAATAAAGTATTTTCTATACCTAGCTATATAGCTAGTATAACGATTTTTTGTTTGGTTTCTACTTTCTACCAAATGTACAGTCAAAACAAAAATACATTTTCTATCAATTCCCTCGGATAAGATCGTAGTTTATTCTCTAATTGCTGACACATACAGCTAGAGAAAAATCGCGGATGTCATTAGTGAGTTTATTTATAGAATGGACTCGGATTATAATATGCGTAACGCGACATTGAGGCTCTGCACTTTGATCGATTTTGCTTCGTATGCTATTTCTGTAGTTAATGTTGTAAATGTAATGTATGAATGAATGCTAGTTGGTGTATATGTGGATGTTTTTTGTAATGACTGAAGTTTTGTACGCTTTTAAGTTTTAAACTGTATATTTAATTAGGAAGTTTAAATGGCTGTTCAATGTTCAAAGTGCTATAAAATGTACATACACATTCACGTATAGATTGTAGTTCTTTTTAAATTAATTATCGATATAAAAATATTTACTTTCTCTGATAAATGTGTAACATAGGTCGGTAATAGTCTCTCATGTGAAAAAAATAAACATGATCTTAATAAGTTATTCATCGGTGTTATAACTGTAATATTATAAAGAAGTTACGATATAAACGAACCCATAGATAACCTTTGGAGAAAATATGCATTTATATGAATAATTATCATGCAAAAGCTTCAAGTGTATTCGCACTGATATATTACGGAAATAGCACGTATGAAAATAATTTTAAGTACGAATTTTCGGGGCGACTGTACTCTAAGTAAACAATGTTTGCATAGTAACAGTTGAAATAGGAAATATGCTAACAACTGATATTGTATTTTGAATGTAAGAAAAATTATTAGAATCGTAATAAAAAAATAAGTAAAGTCTAAATTAATTTGCAATGTAAAAATAGAGGGAAATATTGTAAAAAATATAGTTATTTACTGTTATATTCAAATTAAAAAAAAAAAACATTTTGCTGTATTATTTTTACTTGAATTCTTTCTCACAATCATCAAATAGGTACCTACTTCTAAAATGTATATACCTACTATATATAAAAAAAAATAATGGAAAAACCGAATTGTTCTTATCTATAAGTTCTAAACTAAACGGTCAGTTCTGGTAAGGCGATTAAAGTTATATTGGTGTGTAAGCAACCATGACCTTTGCTAACTGCCTTAACCAGTTAAGGCTGTTTAGTGTATCTAAATAATGTAACTAGAATTTTTCCAACGATTGTTGTTTTTCAACTTGGAACGTGAAATAGAGAGTGATAGTTTATTTATTTATTTATTTATTTATTTATATGATTTTCCAACAAAGTCTATACTATTTTACATAGCTTACAATTAAATTTTGTTTAAACTATTAAGTTTATAAAAGCCTTTTTTGGCTTTAAAGTACGATTTAGAAGTATTTTTACCGCTTTAATGTTGGATTTTTTTCATTATTTAACCTGACTTTGCTGATTTACATGATAATGCTTAAATCTGTACCAATAAATGTATAAAAAAAAATATTTTAATTTATAAAGGAAAAAAACAGAGAAAAAATCTAGTACAATCAATGAAAAAAGTCGATTGTATTGAAACTAACAAAAGCATTGTCATTGCTCTTGTCATCAGGATATTGTTTTTGTGTTAAATAAAAAGTTGAATCTTATTCAATTTTTTAATGGTCAGTCAAGACTTCCAAAAAGTTCTAGAATAATGAATCAGTTCTTTGAATAAATCAGAAATTTAGAAAAATATTACTATTATTTTTTCGTGTGAAATTCAGTTTTAATTAACATAGCATTGAAATGCTTTTGCTCTTGAAATTCAGTGAATGAACATCGGAATAAATTATATTTAAATTTAAAGGTTCATACAGAATATGAAGATGGTTGTTGATCTTTCTCACAGTTATTGACCCTTACATTAAATTTACATATCAGTTTATATGAAAATATAATGTAACTAGCTTCCTCGATAAATGTCCGCTATATGTATACCTAACACCGAAAGATTTTTTTCATATCGGTAGTTCCTGAGATAAGCGCGTTCAAACAAACAAACAAAATTCTTCAGCTTTATAATAAAGTATAGGTGTGAGTGATGCAATTCGACCTGTAGCACATTCAGCTTATAAGACTTATGAAAATATACATATTATTACTAGCGGTCCGCCCCGGTTTCGCCCGTGGTACCTACATGTTTAAAGTTTAAACTATCCTATCTCTCAAGTTGGATCGAACTGCACATGGTGTGCGAATTTTATTATAATCGGTTAAGTGGTTTATAGGAGTCCATTGAGGACAAACATTGTGACACGAGATTTATATATATTAAGATAGCATTTGATTAAAAATATAAATAGGTATAATGAAAAGCAAATGCATATAATTTTTCTCGCGTCGTTTCCTTATTCTTTGACCTAGTTAACAGCATCTTTTTAATGAAGACACTCTCAGCTTGATTAATGTGTTAGTACCTTTTTAATGATTTTAAGATTATTTTTATTTACAGTTATATGCTTGACTGTTATAAATGGTAATGGAGATACGTTCTGTAATCTGTTTATATTGAAATATCATATGTATTTGAGAGTGTTTATTTTTAAACTGGGTATCAGTAAAGTATGTGGGAAAATGGGAAGAAACAATTTTTTTGCCATAGCCACAACAGTATACAAACAAAAGAGCGAAAAGAACTTAAAAAAAATGCAAATGCTTCCTGCCGAAATTTTTTTTAAACATTCATCCAAGAATTTTTATTTTCTGCATATTGTAAGATAAGTTAGAGTTTACAAATCCGTCCGAAATTATAAAGATACCGTTGGTAAGATGTGTTTTGTTTTATCGGAATGTCCCGTGAGTCATGCTTCGTGTTATTTTCAGTTTACAATGTTTGCGGAATTTCAGTGGGTTTCTGCTTGGAGATTTGGTAGACATTGTAATTCGCTGCATTATTGAGTAACAGGATTTTAGTGGTTTGTAATGTTTGTTTTTGGAGATTGTTTAATGTGTTGTATTTATATACTAGGTGATAGAATGTTCTACCAGGACGTCCTTATCACTTATCAATATACACAAAATGTTATAAAAATCGGTGAAGCTTTTGCGAAGGACGGTTACAAACACGACAGAATTTTATTCATATCTTCTATAAATAGATACGTAAGTAAGTATAAAATATAAAAATACTAACGAGTACATTGAAATATTATCAATGTTATGTCTTTTATCAGTATTATGTAAGTTTCCGTGTCTAATTAAATACTTCAATATTTGCGGATTGACCTTTTAACGTGAGATGATAAAAGAATGAAATATTATTTATGATTTATCTAATTACATATTGTTTGTAGATAAATATATAAAATATAGTTAAATTGATGTTAAAGGTCTTTTATTTTGCCGAACTTTAATATGCAAGTATTTTATAAACATTCGCTGGTAAAAAATATAAAAGTTTCCACGGCGTTGGAGACTTAAGTAAAAGGATTTTTATGTATCTATCAACTTTTTGTTTTTAAAGCGCATAAACTGCGCAGTAAGAATGAATTTAAATTTAAATAATTAATAGTTTAAAAAAACTAAAAAACACGCTATTTATAGAAAACCGAACTAAAAAATAGAAAATGTTTATCAAATTAGTGTATTGTCATCGGTCCTCAATAAATCTACAAAGTTTGAACGAAATCTGGCCGTTTAAAGTGGGTCAAAATCGCGCCCAAAGAAGTCGGTTACAAACATACAAACATACAGGTGAAGCTAATATAAAGCGTGTAAAAATATATTTGTTGTGATCCTCAAATTTAGAATTAAACTTGGATTTGGAGTAAATAACACGTCCATTTGTATTATTTTAATTATTTGACATTCTATCCTTTTTATTATTTACTAAATAGTAAATAATAAAAAGGTAAGACTTAAATAGTTGACAGTAAAACTTTATTCATAAAAGGTTAATTTATTTAATGATGTACGTAACAAAAAATATGGCACGAAATAATCTAGTTCTATCTAAATAAAAACACAATAAGAACAAATGCTTAAAGCATATTATTATTATAATGCGATATTAAAACCCTAACCACGTGTTGTTGATTTGGAAATAATTCAAAGATTACAATCGTCACAGGTTACGTGACGGTCAGTTGAGGAAGTAGTGTGCGTAATGTATTGTGATTTGGGAGTCTAAATGTTCTGGTTTTAGTGAGCAGAGTTAAAGATGTACCAATTACAGTCTTAGGTACTAGCTGTATCACGTAGTTTCACTGGCGGACGATCCAGGAGCGAAATCAAGTATTTCTATAGCTCATATGTTAATCTGATGACTTATATTAAGTGGGCACTGTAAAGTTACATCCAAAATTTGTTGAGAAAATTATAATTTATATTGAATATATTGGACTTATGAAAACGTTTTCTTCTTGTATTGTAGTCCCGAAAATTTAGAGTTTTCTATTTATAGTTTTATACATGTGAGTTATTTATGATCACATGTTGCGCTGTGTGAAATATCACAAAGAATGCATTTATTTGAGAGGGTCATAAAAACTGTATTTGACCTTCAGCATATATATCGTCTGGAGTAAATTAATTTATTTTTAAATCAACTATTATGTTTACAAAGTGCAAAAAAGTGTGATACCGCCGTGCTAATTTATTTGGTAGTCAGCACGCGCTGACTGGTCATATCACGTGTATTGAAATTGTATTTTATTATTTACTTGTTTTTTTTTTAATAATGTATTATTATGATGATAGTTATAGAAAATAATAGATAAGTGTGGTTTTGTATTGAAATTTTATATTGCGTTATTCAATGTTCATATTGGCTATATTTGTATCTCTATATATATAAATAACGAAAAATACATTATGTTAATGAGAAAAATGAATATTCGTTCTTATAATTTAAAGATACAATTTCAAAATATCAGTATCAATCACCATCAAAAAATATGAACCGAAAAAAAACATTTTTGCACGCATATTCATAAGAAGCGAATGTAATAAATGCTATCTCTATACACGCATAAATTAGATTAATCGTTTCGAATTAGAAGAGATTAGAATCTTAATCTTAATATGTACTATTATAAAGGCGAAAGTTTATATGGATGTTTGTTACTCTTTCACGTAAAAACTACTGAACCGATTACAATGAAATTTAGCACACATATAGAGGGTAACTTGGATTAACACATAGGATAGGTTTTATCCCGGAAATCTCACGGGAACGGGAACTAACGGTTTTTCCTTTGAAAACGCGGGCGAAGCCGCGGGCGGAAATCTAGTTGTCTATAAAAAACCGGGTTAAGATGTTAAACCTAGTAATTTGAATAAACGAACAAATTACCGAATTTACACACAGTGCTTGTAATTGAAGGATAGATGTATAATTTGTTGTAAGATAAATATACAGTACTTATTGATATTATAGATGCGAAAGTTTGTGAGGATGTGTGTGTGTTCGTTTGTTTGTTACTCTTTCACGCAAATTCTACTGAACCGATTACAATGAAATTTAGCACACATATAGAGGGTGTATTAACACATAGGATGAGGTTTTATCCCGGAATTCTCACGGGAACGGGAACCATGCGGGATTTCCTTTGAAAAAGCGGGCGAAGCTGATCTAGTAGAGTATAGATTTATAGAAGGTAAAATTATTAGCAATGTTCTAATGCTGTATTATAATAGCACCATGAATATGTTTTCCTTTTGTTTGGAATATCTCTAATTTTTCTTAATTTTTTATGGTACATTAAATTGTTAAATAAATGAATGAATAGTGTCAAGAAGAAACGTTAGAATTTTAACAATAATTGTTGTATAAGTCATAGTCAAGATATAATAGTACCTACCTGTATATTATACACTGGCTAGTGTATAATATACAATTTTTTTTTTATCTAATATGGCTCAATTAAAATAATAAATGATCTTCACCATCGTACAACTTTGTAGATTTTTTCACATTGGCTTATTATAATTTGATGATGTCGTGACCGGTTGTTAATAAATATATTATGAAATTCTTCTTGTATTAAATTAAGTAGGTATAAAAATAGGCAATAGGTGCCGTGAAAGATCGAAAATTTCACTATACGACTGTTTAAATTTGGTGTGGTAATGAACCTCAAATAATAAAATTTGGCTTGTTTTTGACACAATTAGATTTCTATCTAGCCAAGTATAGGGCAGTATATAATATACAAACTGTATGTATGTACATAGCGTCGTCTAAATGCAAATATGCGACAGCGAGACTTGTTTGTCGTGTGCGGCGCGTGAGTGGAAATAAAAATATTTATATCATCACTTAGTATATGTTATGTATGGAAATATAGTACGTATGTATATGTCGTTAAGGGTAAATTTTGTATGTAGCTTGTTTTGTTTGTCTATACAGACATGTTTGTTATTGTTAGCTACAGAGGTACCTGATTTTGTAGCTAGAGCTCAACTGTAGATTTTGAGGTCTCAATTGTGCCTATTATTATCTTTTTGCATTATAACAAGGAATTTTTATTCATTTATACCTTTACTTGCGATGATACTACCTTCCTATTGGACTGTTCGATATGTTTATCATATAATTAGTAACAGTAAATATAAACAATATTGAGGAGTAGACAAAACAAATGATAAGCGGTTACATATACTTAGGTATTTAGTGTCATGGCTCTATGGTATTTCTTGCATAGACAACATAATTAATATTATGTATATACTGCGCATATCATCACTACATAGTATAAAACAAAGTCGCTTTCCCTGTCCCTATGTCCCTATGTCCCTATGTCCCTTTGTACGCTTAAATCTTTGAAACTACGCAACGGATTTTGATGCGGTTTTTTTTAATAGATAGAGTGATTCAAGAGGAAGGTTTATATGTATAATAAGATCCATTAAGTAGTGGAGAAGTACTGTTATTTTTGAGGTTTCTAATGTGATGTCGTAAAAAATTACATTTATTCCGCTTACATTGCAAACGCAGGCTGAACCCTACGAGTTTTATCAAAATAATGTACTAAGTATTATACACATTGAAAAGGTCTACAGAAAAGTCCGCGATGGTATATGTCTATCTCTTATGGATAACCCACAATAACTTTTTTTTGTCATTTACTTTTTACGACAAAAAATGGCTAATTTTCGAAGCGATTTTAACCAATACAGCATTAATCCTTAACCAATTAAATACCATGGATACATTGTTCATTTAATATAGATCTATATGGCCCTTTACACCGTATGATTTAAGTGAATATTTTCGAAGATATTACAGATTTAAAAATTGCAGGACGTAGCGTTTGCGGCCGCCCGGCTATGTATTTTATACCCGTGCGATGCCGGAGGCCGGAGCGGGCCGCTATATTTTTATACCTATACAACGTTCACAATTTTTCTGTAGTGTATTTAGTATCAGCATTGCACCCGTGCGAAGCCGGGGCGGGTCGCTAGTTACTATATAAGATGACGGTTCAGCAAATATTAATAACCAGCTATGCTCCGCGGTTTTACCCGCAGTGCTCCGCTCGTGTTGGACTTAGCGTGATGATATATAGCCAATAGCCTTCCTCGATAAATGGGCTATCTAACACTGAAATAATTTTTCAAATCGGACCAGTACTTCCTGAGATTAGAGCGTTCAAACAAACAAACAAACTCTTCAGCTTTATAATATTAAGTATAGATAAAGATATTAGAATACAGTATAAACCTTTCTTTTGCTGTGAAAGAGCTTGAAAATGAGAGATAGAAGGAGGATTAAATTTATCAATGTCAATTTGTATTTTAATGAGCGGTTCTATACTTTGTCTCAATCCATCAATCTTCATAGAGAAGGTTCTTTGAATGTAAAAACCTTAAAACTTTGTATGACTATATTAGCTGTCCGCCCAAATTGAGTTAGGGGTTTCAAACTTGACTTAAATTTAATAACATCTCAGTTTATAATGTATGCGATAATCCGTAGTCATCGAATTCCTTTCAACAAAAGGCACATTTACAAATAGTAAACTTAGGTATATCCGTAACCCGTCCGTCAAATTATATCAAATTCGCTTCACCAGTTTTTACGCTACACATCCAATCGTTACTACACTCACAAGTCACAAATGTTCCAATTCACAATAGTACAAACATTTTCAGCATACAAACAATAGGTAAATGTATTCAAATGAGCGATATGCAAAAGTGAAGACAAGCGTCGCTAGTGCCACTGACCCCGATTACAAATAAATGAATTTTAATGGTTTTCCGACGAATTTCTCGGCTTCAACCTTGAACCTGAGGTTTATTGTTTTACTAGATTTCCGCCCGCGGCTTCGCCCGCATTTTCAAAGGAAAACCCGCATAGTTCCCGTTCCCGTGGGATTTCCGGGATAAAACCTATCCTATGTGTTAAGTCCAAGTTACCCTCTATATGTGTGCTAAATTTCATTGTAATCGGTTCAGTAGTTTTTACGTGAAAGAGTAACAAACATCCTTACATCCATACATCCATACAAACTTTCGCCTTTATAATAGTATTAAGAGATATTGTGACGTAGTTTTGGTATGTGAATGTATTGGTAGGACTAGAAGTTTTCCTTGATGCGGTTGGACGGAACACAGTGGGGTTTTGGTTGGTAGGAATATAACCCACGGCCCCTTCCCCGTAGGCCGTGGCCCGTGGGTGTCTATGCAAGAATTAACCACTTAAAAAAAGGGCTAGTACCTACTTCGCCCGCGACTTTGTTAGTGTTTATAAGATTACTTAACCAAAAGACAGTGTTGTTTCCATCTAGCGATATAGCAAAATTCATTCAAATCGTATCAGCCGTTTTGTTCTATCCAGATTCATGAATAAATGTAATGGGTATATTGGTTTGTATGTAAATTTAATTTGTAAGACTTAAATAATAACAGTAATTTGTTCTTTAAAAACACAATTTTTTAAGTTTAATAAAAGTGTTTAATATCACAATAATCTTGTCAAACTGGTCAAACTAAATAAGTAAAGTACTAATTAAATATCAACGAGTCAAAATATTAAATTATCCAAGCATTTAAGCAAAATCTCTGTATCATGATATCATTTAATGCAGCAGAATAAAATGTAAGATGTTATATAATAAATAACCGGAAGATTTATATTTTATTGCCTTACCTGTTGAAAATCGATTTTTCTAGAACATAATTTAATACAATTTTTCATTTAACAACATCACGGAACATGATGCAATATGCCAATCTTATACATATATGCTCAATACTTCGATTTAGTATTTATCAATTGTATATGATAATTGTTAAATTTTGTATTTTTTATATTATTTTTGCGAAAATATTTCATTTATTTCTGGTAATTGCGATACGGTTAAATTAATTGATATTGTGTTTTAAAATACTCGAAAATTCGGTGTTGTGTTGCCACCCATTATTATCTTAATTGCTTTGGACATTAACTGTTACCATAGTATAAACTGTTAGGGCGCTTGTGCACTACAAGGAATTTTACTGTCCGGCATTCCGATTTTTTACGGACCGGTGTGGCATGAAAAAACCGATGAATTGCTTGTGCACCTGTCCGTCTTTACTCGGATCAGTGCGGTACAGTTCAAGGAAGTTTGGCGGTATAATGCTATCATAAATGATTGTTTTTGCATTTTACAAGAAACAAGTAAAAAATATAGAAGGTGAAATATTATATTACTTCGTTATAATAAAAAGTTTTTATTTTAAATTTTAAATCTCTCGCATTTTAAATCTCTTACGGAACTTTTTCCGTAAGAGATTTAAAATGCGTGTTTCACTTATTTATTTTAATCG
>CAJQZN010032511.1:0-17513 GCA_907164685.1 Colias eurytheme
TAATTGAATAAATAAATGTTTGAGTTTGAGTTTGAGTTTGAGTTTGAATGACGTTTGGACTTTGGAGCCAAATTTATGTATGTTCCTACCTACATATGTGTAAATTTTGCATTTCAAAAGAAAAAATGATACCTATCATTATTTTGAAACGACAAAAATGAAACGACGGCGTAGAGCTGCGTTGCGAATTCATTATTTTAAGAGCATTGAATAAAAAAAATCTTAGAATTTCTCTATTAACTTTCAGCTGTTTTCATCGTATAGTAATTACATGAAATAATGTTCTATATGAAGATATTTAATATCGAGACAATAATAGTACAATTATGAGTAATTATTTGGGTCGTTGTACGTTTTGATGATATGTTTCTACGAACTTTCTTACTTAATTGGCTTCCAGTGGTTCTTCGCTTGTCTATTTGGCCTCTATTAGAGGACAACTGAAGATAATATATTAAAGTTAATTTATAATGGAACATTTATCAGTACATAGTATAAAACAAAGTCGCTTTCCCTGTCCCTATGTCCCTATGTCCCTATATCCCTATGTCCCTTTGTACGCTTAAATCTTTGAAACTACGCAACGGATTTTGATGCGGTTTTTTTTAATAGATAGAGTGATTCAAGTGGAAGGTTTATATGTATAATAACATGCATTCAATAGTGGAGAAGTACTGTTATTTTTGAGGTTTCTAATGTTATGTCGTAAATAATTACATTTTCTTCCGCTTATATTGCAAACGCAGGCTGAACCCTACGAGTTTTATCAAAATAATGTACTAAGTATTGTACATATTGAAAAAGTCTACAGAAAAGTCCGCGATGGTATATGTCTATCTCTTATGGATAACCCACAATAACTTTTTTTTGTCATTTACTTTTTACGACAAATAATGGATAATTTTCGAAGCGATTTTAACCAATACAGCATTAATCCTTAACCAATTAAATACCTTGAATACATTGTTCATTTAATATAGATCTATATGGCCCTTTAGGCTTTACACCGTAGTATGATTTACGTGAATATTTTCGAAGATATTACAGATTTAAAAATTGCGGGACGTAGCGAATGCGGCGGTACCGGCCGGCCGCCATTGCACCCGTGCGAAGCCGGGGCGGATCGCTAGTTATAAATAATATACGAATGTATATTCCAATAAATACTTTCATTTTTGTGCTTATATTGTTCTGAAATTCCTTTGAGTTTAGTTAAAAGAGGATTTTGAAATTAATGGTCGGTTTTAAAATAAATTATATAATTTTTATTATTGGTCCTTATGGACAGATTTTGAGTAACATTTTAACAAAATCCATTATAGTACATGTGTAGATATTTATCCTAAATACAAGAATAATCTTTGCGTTTGTAAGTTTGGATGTGGTTATATTTTATAAGATAGATCGATGGATATTTGACTGTTTTCTTAGTTATATATATTACTAATTATTTTATTATGAAGAAAATTTGGATAACAATGAATTACTTTCAATAATCCCACAACATCTGTGTTGTGTGTTGCAGTAATAATCGCAAAATATATTATCGTTTTAGATAGTTCGCACGATCAGTGATCACCATAAACTAAATAAACGCATTGCTTCTTATGAAAATAGGCCATTCAATACGAACACTTCAAGATCAGAATTATTTATATCTTGGTAAAATTGATAAAGCAATCCGCGAATACGTAGCGTCAGCTTATTATTTTATGTGAATTATAGTGAATATCTGTTGTGGAATAAGAAACAATGTAACAAAGAGGGAGAATATTAATAATACTGTGCCACAGATAATATAATAGGTATATTCTGGATGGTACAATCATATTTTATTTATCAGAGTGTGTAATATATTGTATAAAATACGAAAAAATATATATTAACACGACTTCGAAGCAGTCAGCAGCAGACCCGTGCCTAGTGCCGTGATGATATTTTATCCAGGTCCTGTATAACCTCCTTTGAATTGTGATTTTAAAACAAATCTTCCTAAATGTGTCTTATATCAATATAAGAACATATTAAAGAAAGACTTATATAAAGAGCCTCAATGCTTTACCATATTTTACATTCATATGATTAGTCTGAAATCGCAAATTTTAGCCACAAGGGTAAGAGATAGGAAAATAAAATTATTTTTGCACAAGGAATTGCCAGTTTATCTGGTATTGGCTCTACCCTGGTGAGGCGTGCGATAGGTTTATTTCACATGTGTTTCATTGATCGATTATGTTAACGAAAGACGATCTGGGGCCGTATTATGACCCCTTATTTCCAGACAGTTTACGCCGTGAATTGAACTGACTGGTAAATTCATATTATAGGTACTTACCATAATTAACCATGGCGGGTTATTGCGTACATAATATGAATTTGCCAGGAAATAAGTGGTCATAATACGGCCCTAGTATATTATGTTTTATGCAGGTCAAGATTTTATCAAATGCGTTTAAAGAGAAAGAGTAATCTACAAACAATTTTGTTCTCTAATCTTAAATTTAATCTTGTCACACTTTATCATAATGGGTGTCTTTACTCATATCTCGCTTATAATCTCATTAACTCGGATAAATGGCCTTGTCGCAAAGATAAGGATAGATCAAACAGATTTTGGCGTTATAGATAAGATTAACATCAATAGTGAATGAGTTATTTATTTAACTCCACAATATAACTACGCGTAATGGAAATGTTATTACAATTTTACACAGTATAGTTTATTAGGTAGCCTTATCAATTAGCAATGATCTCTTCCAGGCGACCGGGTTGCTTTAAATTTGAATAAATATACGATACTTTTTTTTTTTTTTACTTGCCAAACTATCTCGGTGTTTTGATAGGTTGGCTTGCTATTTTAGTTGAAGCTGGCTTTTGTCGTCAAGATGGATTTCTTAATCCAGTTAAAGGATTTCAGAGAGTTGTACAAGACATCAGAGTTAGTAACCAGGGGATCAAAAGCAAGATACACTAATACTGAATAGTGGTTCTCTTTGACATTAGATGTACTTCGAGTTTGAAAAACACCTACATCCAAAACATACAAACATTTATCTTATTTATTTCAAGGAGTTACTGTATATTTTCTGCAACTTGCACGGCGAATGTAGCTGTGCTCCGCGGTTTTACCCGCATTGCTCTTTACTCTTTAGTCTTTTGGCCTATTGGTCTTAGAACTAACCGTAATGATATACTGTCATATATAGAATTTTTCAAATCCTGAGATAAACGTATTCAAGCAAGCAAACAAGCAAACTCACCAGATTTATAATATTAGTGTGGATTATTGCTAGAAACCATACATTGGTATGCACGATTCGAGTTCATGTATTATATAAATATACACCAAAGATCCGATGGGACTAAACGATGTTTTACATCTGGTAACCCACATGTTTCGATATTCAGGGCTACATCCAATTTATTATGTACAAATGGGTATAGTCTCTAATAAGTATATCGACTTGCTATGTTCCATGTTGTAGGTGAATAAACGTGAGATACGTGGAAGCATATTGACTAAGTTACTGAATTAATCGAAAAAGTAATAAGTATTTTGTTTTAGGAATTTCATAAAACAGATTAATATTAGACATATAAGATATTATAATAGGATGGAATCTTAGGATGGAATGATACGTACATAAACAATTTAATAGTTTATGACCAACGTCTTATTATAGTATGAAATAATTATTAATTGTTAATAACTTTATTTTACGTAGATAGGGTTATTAGCTCTCAAATTTTCTATGATATAGTCATGTACAAATTTAGGAAACATAACACTTACACTCGTTCATACATAAAATAATATTAAAGTTCACTAACAGTTGCTGGTTACATAACTTCCGTGAAACATTATTTATTACAAAACTCAGGACCCAAAACCGTAAATAATCGCTCGAAACAACTTTGATATTCTCGCAAAGATTCACAACTATTGGAGTTTCGAAGTGGTAAGTGACAACCGACTACTTCCGACGTGGAAATTTAATAAATGTCAATCGAAGTCTGAGCTTTGTATTTCCACAGTAAACATATTTAAACGGTACGGAAACTACTAAACGTTCGAAACGGCTGACTCACACAATGCGCATCGATGAGACTCGTCAGTCGTAAGCAGCTGTTGTGGCGGAGTTGTCAGTAGCGAGTGCCCTCTTTAAAGAGCTTAAGAAAAGTTTTGGCTTTGTAGCGTAGGTAATTATTTTACCGAAAAGGCTTAGTTTCTATACTCTTCATATTCTATTTACTGTGGTGTTTATCTAACGCTTTATATTTCACTCAAAGCTGAATGCGGTGAAATTTTATTCGATAGCAAATATGCGACAATGCAACAGTTTTCTAAATTATTTATGGTAGAATAAAAACGTGCGTTGTGCGGTCTGAAAACAATACAGTGTTTTTGTATAATACCTTTGTTTCGTTTGTTACTAAAAATATTTTATAACATGTATTATTATTGGCTCTATAAATATTTTGCTTTATGTTTTGGCATTGGCACAACGAAGCAAAATTAAAGTTAACGCTATCTACGGACTACGGTCTACGACCCTTTTAAGACCCTTTTAATTACTACAAGAACCCTTTAAGTTTTATAAATTAACAGATATGATATCTCTAAAGTTTTAATTTATAAGTTTAATAAATATAATTAAAGTGAGAGAGGTAATTGCAGGAGGGAAACTTAAGTTTTCATAGCAGAATTGCATTATTTGTTATATTTTATTATTATTTATTGCATTATCTATACTAATATTATAAAGAGGAAAAGTTTGTAAGTATGTATGTATGTATGTATGTATGGTTTTCACGCATAAACCACTGGACCGATTTCAAAAATTCTTTCACCATTAGAAAGCTGCATCTTTACTGAGCAACATAGGCTATATTGCATTTTCAAAAAAATTAGAGATCCTTACCAAAAATGCAATAATGTAACCCAAAGTGTAAAAAAATCCTCAATAAAACTTCTGTCATCGCGTGCGCTGCGGAATCTATTGAAGATAGAACAAAAAAATGTTCTACGGTATTATAGAATGGATCGATATCTACAAGAAAGTCCGCGATTTCATATGTCCATCTTCAGTAGTTATGTTACTACAACAACTTTTTTACGTTTTCAAAGTAAATAGAAGTGCCGACAGTAATCAAACCATGTTATCCATACTCATATATTAATCCTTATCCCATTAAATGATGTTTTATTATAGACTGTTTCAATACCAGCAAAATACTTTTTAAATGAAAAGAATTGGATATTCCATTCAAAAGATATAACGAATTTTTAAAAGTGTCAATCTACAGAAAATAGTAGGTATACTGTTCGAGCAGGCCGTAGTGCGGGGGTCACGGAGGAATTCTACCAATATGCGTCTTGACGGAACATACGTTCGACATAACCCACGGCCCCTCCCCCGGAGGCCGTGGGTATCTATGAAAGATTTCCCCACTAAAACAAAAAAAAAAAAGGCCGTAGTGCGGGACGGGGTAAAGGTGATTTTCATGTGATTAAAAATTAAACCTATAGTCCGACCTATAGTAGACTTTTCACTGTAACGATATCGCTATCTATGCGGGTGAAACCGCAGGGCATTGCTAGTTTGTTATATTTTATTATGACCACCTCCTCGGTACAGTGGTTGACGCGTGAGTGTAGAACCGAGGGGTCCTGGGTTCGATTCCCGGTGGAGACGAAAAAAAAATGTCTCGGTCTGGCAGGACACAGAAGGCTGATCACCTACTTGTCCCTAAAGAAAAATCGATCAGTGAAACAGATGTATGAATAATTATGAATAATGCATCTGCCCCCCTATAGGGGGCAGATGCATTATTCCCCGTAGTGGGGTATACCCCACTACGGGGACACGGGACTTCACACTTTATTATTATTTATATTCGGTGTTGTTGCCTAAGGGGATTGATATTGTTAATTAGCTATTTTTAAAATTATTAATAATTTTATCCATATATAAAGTGAATTTTAAGATTTAGCATCAAATTTAATTAATTAGCTAGGTTTAAGGCTAGGCTATATAACTAATTACTAAACACTTCAATATATGAGTGTAAAATGAGACGAAAAAAATATTTTCTGGCTATTTTTTCGAAACCCAATAGTTTGATATATCTAAAACAAATCCTGAACCATGTCAAAGTGTAATTGGATTTCTGTACTTTGAAATACGAAATTTATTTTTCAAACAAATGTATTGAACTATGTTCTTACCAAAAAAATGTGTTTACTTTAGCTTCTATTGGGAATACCTTCATTTAAAAGTTAGTATTGCCTTTTCGTTTTCTATACAATATGTGTTTCTCTATAATAATCTTGTCGTTTCCAATAACACGAAAATGTTAATTGGACATCATCTTAATATATATAAATCTCGTGTCACAATGTTTGTCCTCAATGGACTCCTAAACCACTTAACCGATTATAATAAAATTCGCATACCATGTGCAGTTCGATCCCACTTGAGAGATAGGATAGTTTTTATGAAGAAAAACGTAAACCACGGGCGAAGCCGGGGCTAACCGCTAGTATAGTATAAAATAAAGTCTATGTCTCTGTCTGTTCGTTGCTATGTAGTACCTTAAAACTACGCAACGAATATTTTTAAGAGCTTTTTAATACATAAAGTGGTTCTTGAGGATTGTTTTTAATATATATCGCTAAGTTTTCTACAAAGCGGGCGAAGCCGCAAGCGTAATTAGTGTTTTATATAGGTAAATTAATGCAAATATAATAGTTATTTTTTACATTTGCACAAACGTTTAAAACAATTAATTATTAATCATTCAACTGAATTTCGCTCACATGAATATGGATATTGCAATAGTTTATTGCTTGTATAATTATATTGAATGTTAATTGATACATAGCTGTTATAGCTGTTCGATGTCCAAAAAATAAATACAAAAATGAATTAACCAAATGTCCAAGTACACAGGTATTTAGACAGGCAAAGAAATAATATAAGTAGAGCTCATTTTCAAATTCTTCTCTATATTTTAGTTTTTAAGTAAATAAATAAATCTTGATGTGGGTTCATGACTCTAATTAAAATTAATGTAAAACAAATTACTTATTGGTTTAACATAAATTATATACAAGATATTTCTTACGTTGTAATGTGCTGAGAAAACTCGAATCCATCGTATCTAACATTCCCAATTCTTTAGGTAAACATTCTTTAGGCAGGCATTCTGTCTTTTACATCATGACATATCTTATGATCTTTTCTTTCCATTAAGATGAGGGAATAAAGTTCTCCTGTTTGCACATATAGCCTCTGGCATTGTAATATCTTCTAGGCATATGAGTTATGAGGTTTCGCTCAAGTGATCGTAGGTATGTGAAATTTAGTCGCTTATAATTTGCAACTAGTTAAATCTGCAAAGGTAAAATTATGGTACGTTTGACATAGTTTAACTGGCATGTATTTAGTAGTAGATTTAGTTTAATATTTTTACTAATACATACTACTAAGAAAACTATTGTTCAAAGAAGTAAATAATTAAAGCAGTACACAATTTTATTTTAATCAATTAGTTACACTTATTCATATCAATTAGAATTACAATTTAATTAACCTAATATGTAGTTAGTAGTAGAGTCAGTTTAATATTTTCTTACGAATATCATACACACATAACGTTGCATTTAGATCAAACGAGCGAATGCTCATCTAACCCCACTATGTCAATTTCTTTTAGTGTAAACAGGCGTTGAGCATTCTCTTCTTGTTCTTAGTGCGTTCGAAAATATTCTATGCAATGATCTAATACTGAACAACACTGAATACGAGTTTTCGTTTACACTAAAAGATCACGAAATAATGCTCTTGTTCTAGCTCTATGTTCGTTTGATGTAAATGCACCGTAATACTAAGCACACTATTGTTCAAAGTAGTAAATAATTAAATCATTTTAATTGTATTTTAATAAACACTACACGTTCTAGTGTTAGTTATAATTTATAATGCTTGAAGTCAATGTATGGGACAGATGCATTTACAACTGCTTCTAATCGTTATTTGCAATTCCGCAATCTATTTATAATTACATGATTATAAATTGAATTTCAATGCAATACTGTGCAATTCATTTATATACATAGTTGTTATATAGTAGTTACAACAATTAGGCTTGGTTGCACTACATTAATGTCAAAGTCAAAGTTAAGATTAATGTCAAATTTAACAATTACTGTAACGGTGGCTTTTACTGTGACTGCAAAATGTGTTGCACCAGGTACTTTTTAGCAAAGTATAGTTATCAGAGTTGCAAGTGAAATGACATTTCGAGTGGATTGCCAATGGCAGGCGCGCGAGGGGTACCGTGAGCGTTCCTACCGGAGATCCCGGGATCCCCTCTTTACTTGCGCGGTAGTAGGCCACCGTGAGGTTTTAGTCAGTAGGAGTCTGACATAACCGTGCTGTTGCCCCCGAAGCAGTCGGTATTCATGATGAATTTCCTCACGTTAAAAAAAAAAAAAAAAAAAAAAAGTGAAATGACATCTTATTCCATATTTGACGTCTCTGACAGTTATTTAACGTTAACAATAACTAAAACCGGTGGAACACGAGCGCTTATGGAGAGTAATAATTATGACGTCATCTATAAAATCGTCAAATGGTGCAACTCATATTTTCCCTAACCGTTACTTCAACATGTTTGTTATTTGATATTTAGTTTTTATAGCATTCAAATGCTCAAATGTCTTAGAGAGGAGACCGCGGCTCGGTAAACGTAGCGTAGGACGCCCTGCTACACGGTGGAGTGACGACATCCGCAGGGTTGCTGGTCATAACTGGCGACAACGAGCAAACGACCGGGCTCAGTGGCGTGCCATGACTGAGGCCTATGTCCAGCAGTGGACAAGTGTAGGCTGACAATGATGATGATGATGAAATGCTCAAATTATGAAAATATCGATCAAGAGGCGGGATTCGAACCTGCGTCTTTCGCCATTCCGGGGAAACGTCTTGACGTCTCGGCTTCCTACTTTGTGATCGAATTTTTTATATTCTTTAAAAGTTTATGTTTGTTACTAAAGTAACATGGTACAAGTCTTAATATTGATTATAAGCCCAGGTGTAGGTAGCACGCGTCTGCTATCAAATGTTTATACATGGGTTTGTAAACTGTGTGGGTCTTTGTTTTAGTTAGGTCCTGTACCTGTGATGTTTGTACAATTAAAACGTTCAAAGCGGACGTTTTTGATTAGCATAAGTTGTTTATTATGAATAGGCTTTCGAATTGTGGTGGAATATAACATAATACTTTTAGTATAGACTGGATTGAACTTGGCTGCAGGAATTACGCATTGATGACCTATTTCCAGTTAAAATAAATAGTGATTTTGGATTGTTGTAATAATTTTCTTTGATACTTAAACTTCTTACATAGTAATGAAGACAATTGGCCTAGATATAAGCGTGGAAAGGAGGTCTCCAGACACATTTGCATTCAGCCTTAAAGCCCTGTCCTATACGTGTTACCGAAAAAGAATTTGTTTCTCTGCATTGCGTCTCAAATAGTATACATATATATTTTATATGTAGTAGGAATAGAGACTGGCAGTAATCTCTATATTTATGGAGTTTCATTGAACATCACATATTTAAACGCTACATTTGTACAAGTATTTAAGTGCATGTTACATGTAGAAGGTATATTAAAATCTTTAATTGTTTCAAATAGATTAACGTGTAAATTGTAATACCTATAGAATAATAACATATAGAGTAGGGTAAATATTTATAAATTAAATTTAACATCAGCAAATTAGAATAAAATAAAAATAAATAAAAGTAAATATTTCAGGACAATTTTCACACACGGTACGATATGATCCCATACTAAGCTTTCGCTTGTGTTATGGAAACCAGATAGATGGCTGATAAACATACATTTATAATTTTAAATATATACTTAAATATAGATATTATGTAACACCCAGACACAATAGATATACACGGCCTGAAAACGCACATTTTTCATAAATCATTTATTTAGTAATGCTTTTTCACAACATATTAGGTTTTCGACTGATGATACATACTTAAAATTGTTCTCATCTATTATTGTATTTACTAGAATTCTTTCATTACAATAAATAACAAAATCTTAAAAATAAAATGCAATATAACGTCATGTGAGAGAATTTATTATTTGTATCTGAAGTCAGGGTTTCCGTTAACTTTCTCTGAGTAGCTGAGTTTTCTAACACTATGATATAATATATGAGTGTTGAAATGATGAATGATGTAGTTGCAGAATTTTATATTTTAAACATGGTTTGTGGTTAGGTTCGTATTGATACAAATATTTTATTTATTTATTGTAGACAATATTTAACTCTAAATATCGTTTTAATATAATAATAAAAACTACACTTACACTTTTTTGTAATTAATTTCATTATGTAACTGATGATCTTACGGATATTTATTTAATAATTAACAATTGCTTATATACCTATTAGTTCTGTTAACTAGTTCTTTTTCCATTCTTAATTATATTTTATCTATGTATATTTTCTTTCCTACTTCAATATGATTTTATTTTTATTTATTATTTTATGCATTCAACAGGATGTGCAAAGTGGTCTCAAAAAATTGGGACTGGCGATGCTGACGCTGTCCATGCCGATCATCGATGACAAAAAGAAAGTCAGTAGCTCGATTGGGGCATGGTCCATGGCATTATGTGAAATTTCCTGCATCATTTCCACGTTCATATATCATTATGCGAATTTTCCTGTATCATTCTTATGTTTATATATCATAAATCATAATGTCATTTTTCCCGCATAATTATTGTGGCTATATGTCATTATGCAATTTTTCCTGTATCATTATTATGTTTAAGTATATATTGTTATGTCCATTTTTTCGCATCATTATTGTTGTTTAAATATCATTACGTCAATTTCATTATCGACATATTATATCATTATCATTGTATATATCATTATTATGATATGGAATGCTTGTTTTATGGTATGCTCTTGTTTGTTTTATGAGTGTTTTTCAAAATTTGAGTGTAAAACTGGTGTCTGGATGCTTGTGTTTTATTGTTTGAACCCTTTTTCGTTAATTGATGAAATAATTTTGAGTTTGACTGTTTCAACATTTCTTTTGTAGGAATATAATTATATACTGCTATTGGTGATATTGCTGAGTGCTATCATTATTTAGGAGAAAACTTTTAACCATAGTGTGTGCAATACAATGCAATGCAATGCATAGATAGGGTTTAGTGGATCAACTGATGGTAAGCGACAACTACTGTGGACCGTCCATGGACGAATCCAAAAATACATTGCGAAATGCAGAAATGATGAAAAGTTCTATGAAAGATAATTCATATTTTCTATTAAAACAGAATAATAAATCGGCAAAGACACGAGCTACACTTAAAATCTAGTCTGTATTCATGAAAGTATATGTTAAATATACATGAATGCGCTCCAACTCTTGGACTAGGTTAGTTTTATTTCACATTGCAAGTGTTGTAAAATCTATTTTTATGGACCGTCTTGTCTAATGGAAAGATACAACTATTGAAACACTATATGTGTTTAGTATATAGTATATACTGTTTTACGAACGGTTGGATTTCAGTTATTGTCTTGGATTGATGTTAATTGATGTAATTGAATTTTAATCTTTTATTTAATTTGTTCATCTATGTATCGCAATTGTTGCCATATTAAGCTACCTAAGGATATTTAGGTTTTTTCCAATATGTTTGATCCAACTAGCAGCAGGTTTTGGACTATTACTATTTACTTATTCAGCGCATTGAAGAAATGCCAGGATCAGAATAAAATAATTTCTCCTTTCATTTTATTAATGAATTAATTAAATTGATCAATAAATTCTGTTTTGTTTAACATATTGTATAATTTTTGTTATTATTGAAGCCTAGCTATCTTAATGCATGCGATATTTTTTGTGATCATTATTTTATATTTTTGAAAAAATATGTTATGACATAATATTGAAAATCAATCATGATATAGAAAAAATTAAAAAGCAGTCCTTGGGCAAGCTGCATCACATATATTTTAGAAGTTCGTAGTTTGAATCTTTTTGGGACACTCTGTATACAATATGTAAAAGTTCTGTCCTCCTACACAAATGACAGTCCTATTGGAAATAAAATTTCTCCGATAGAGTTTTGGATGGCAATTAGTAACATCTGCATTCTGCAGTGTTCGATATTTCAAGTTGAAAACCAATTCTTATCGGCCTTGTGAACTATTCTTAAAATGGTCTTAGTTTATAGGAGCTTTTGGCTTGGGAAATATTTAACTTGTACTTTTGGGTATATTATGCATCTGTTTTACTGGTCGATTTTCTTTAGACACCAGTAAGTAAATGATCAACTTTAGGGAGGACTCTCCTGGACTAAGACATCTTTTTTTCTTCGTGACAATCTGGAATCGAGACCATCTCTCGTTAACTATTGTCCCACAGAATATCCTACTCATATTATAAATGCGAAAGTATGTGAGGATGGATGTTTGTTAATCTTTCGCAAATACTACTGAACGGATTAGAATGTAATTTTGTATACACGGGCTTCTTTTTATCCCGGAAATCCCACAGGAACGGGAATTATGCAGGTTTTTCTTTAAAAATACGGGCGAAAATCTATTAGTACAGTTTATTCTTTCACAAATGTATTGTCAACTCAAAGTATCGAAGTGTGACAATTTGTGGGTTGTTTAGCGCGGTCTGTGTTGGCATGACTGTGATACCCACAGGTGATACCATGTTAATTTAATCAACATAAGAGCGTTAAATTGTGAAAATTTAAAGGCCTTCGTTTAAATATATTATGATACTGTTTTAGTCCCTTGAGCCTACGACCCAAATAATCTTAGATAAGATATTATACTTTCGACAATTTTCTTAATATTATACTTACTCAAATGTTGAAAGGGTTTCGCTGAAATTTTGTATTCCGACACTAATTAAAAAAGTAAATACTGCTTCATTTAGCTATATTCTTGAATAAGGTTGTTTTTAATAAAAATACATATATATTATATTTAATTAAGGAAATAAGATCTAGAAAATTATCCGATTTATTATAACCCTGAAAGGAAATTTTTCGCGGGATTTCTCAATTTAAATTCCAAATTCTTTTAGCTTTTGAGAACGTATGTAGGAAAATAATATTCTAGAAGCTTTAGACGTAATTTAGTAAATGAATTAATTTCTACGTATTTGCAATCTCTAATAGATAACGTTGATCATTCTATTGCAGGATGTTAAGCAAACTACAGCTACTGCTATTAACATACATAGTACATAGTGGTCAATAATTAGGCGCTATCTTTAGCGATTAAACCCATCATGATAAGAGATAACGGATAATCCAGTCAATAATAATTATCGTGTTTACCTCAAACGGGATTACGGTACCTACTCAAATGATTGATGGGTAATGGGTCCTCTTCACAATGGTCAGCGTTGGGCGAGTAGAGGCCATAACGATAGTGTAGATGGTCTAAGGACTAAG
The DNA here is from genome assembly GCA_907164685.1 of Colias eurytheme. Lineage (NCBI taxonomy): Eukaryota > Metazoa > Arthropoda > Insecta > Lepidoptera > Pieridae > Colias > Colias eurytheme. The sequence continues at coordinate 13,543 of CAJQZN010032511.1, forward strand.
GATGCTTTACCACCAATAATGTGCGAGGATGTCTAGCGAGTTATGTGTTTGCAAAGAACTAATCATATCACTTCATTTAGTTTGAAGTTGAAGTTGAAGCATTTAGCGTTTGAAGCGATACAAACATATTCCTCGCACATTATTGATGGAAAAGCACCCTAAATGTCGTCATTGTAGATGTTTATTCAAACATCGACGATCATTTGTTGGGCCAATGCTGCCCATTGCGTAGAGAGCCCATAAGAAGTACAGCCAACTTGTCACTTGTAACAGCGATGGCTACATCGTTAACGTAAATCTATGGGACTAAATTTATGCGGGATCATGTTCGAGCCTATTGATAAGAGTTGATTAGTTTTGGATTAAATGTATTTTCTTTCTTTCTTTCTTTCTAGTTTGCAAGTTTGTGAGCTTGCTGGTGATTGACGATGGCATATTATTCGTCATTTGTAATTTGATGGACATTATTCGTCCTGATAAAAATGCCATAAAATATCGTATCGAAGACTTTAATTAACATATTTTTAGTAATTTTTATTCCTTAAAAACTTAATAATTAACAGTAAGTTTTTTGGGTAAAAGCGTTCATTATTAATTATTACAGTACCTTCTATATGTTACATATAATAAAAAAATAAAAAATTCCAAATATGTTGCTCAGCGCAAAACTCGAGAACGACTGAACCGATTTCGTTAATTCTTTTTTTATAATATTCATTGTATGTAGTACGAGGAAGGTTCTTATGATGAGAAAACGTAAACATGTACCATAGCCAGGGTGAACCGCTAGTTTATATAATGAATTAATAGCCATATGTAATAGGCGATTAGTATCTTTTACTGCAAATAATTGATATGCGATGTTAAAACTGGTGATATTAATTAAATCCATTATTCACCTTGTGGAAAATAAATCAATGCAGGCTTATGGAAATGATAAGATACGTATGATAAAACTAAAGTGCTTGACTATAAATTATTGTAGGCAGTATACAAGCAGGCTGCGTTGTATACGTTAGTTAATTAATGAGCGGGCTGGATTACAATATGTATTTAGAGATAATTACAAACTAAATCTCTATACATATAAAAATTATCGTATCGCAATGTTAGCTATATACTCCTTCAAAACGGCTGGACCGATTCGATTTTGAGTGCCTATAGTATAGATTTGATAATGGCCAACATCTATTTTTTATACCCATAAGTGATAAGAGTCGCAGAAGAACGTTAACAGTTAGTATTCAAATTAAAATAGAGCATTGCATTACGATATATAGAGATAATACTTTGTATGATATAAGATAAACATAGAAACACATAAAGAGCATAAGCAAAAGATATAATATGTTAAAATGACTAAGATACCTATCATAGAAAATATGCTCAGATTTGCATGTTTACGTCGTAATTGTAACATGAAATTGCAGTTCAATTATGTGACTAATATATATATTAGTAGCTGCGCCTCGCGGTTTCACCCGCGTGGCTTCGCTCCTGTTGGTCTTATCGTGAAGATAAAGCTTTCCACGATAAATGGGCTATCTAACACCGAAAGAATTTTTTCAAATGAGACCAACCCCCCTATGCAAGTGGCTGTATTAGATAAAATTACCTACAGCTTACGTCAATCTCATACATTCGTAGTCTATTCTATTGAACGCTACGCTAACAGAAAGCCACTTGGCTAGGGGGGCTGTAATTCCTGAGATTAGTTTATTGGTTTGTTATTTCAAAAAAACAATCAAACAAATTCTTCAGCTTTATAATATTAGTATAGATAGGCACATTACTATCGAAGTAAAAGAGCGAATATTTTTGAACATTCTACAAAATATATCAGCCATATCTGAACGTTTAAACGGAAAAGGTTTCGCATACAAATTGACTTGATCTAAGCTTCAGATTGAACAAGATATTACGAATTGAGAAAACGTGAACGAAAACTGGATACAAATAATTTTAATTCCTGTTTGTTTATCTTAAATTTTAAACAAATTTAATACGATATATGCAACATTAATATGATTGAATTAGACTTGTATAAAATGTTATTCAGCAAAGAAGTTCCGCTGACCTAGCGTTAGTTCTGGGTTATCATAATAATAATTTAAACGGTGTCAAAGGAAATAAAAATGTAGGCAATCTCTCTGCATTTATCTATTAATATTATAATGCTGAAGAGTTTGTTTGCTTGAACACGCTAATCTCAGGAACTACTGGTCCGATTTTAAAAATTCTATCGGCGTTAGATAGCCCATTTATCAAAGGCTTACATATTATATTATATCATCACACTAAGACCAACAGGAGCGGAGCAATGCGGGTAAAACCGTGGGGCACAGCTAGTATTTTATAAGTTGTCAAGGATTCTATTATTATGCTATATAATACAAAATATATATAATTTCCTCTGTCGCTACGAAAATCGGTGATATGCCTCGGTGGGTTCATAAATTGTAGCTTACCCTTCTCTATAAATAGGAAATCCAAGGGATACATCGCCACCTTGGGAGAAATAGCGCGATATAAATGGCTATTAATTGATCTATTGTTTATGTTTTATTTATTATAACAAATACGATGTGGTATATAATGTGTATGTGTGTATGAAGTAGGTATATGTTAGCGCGTTTAATTTAAAGATAAAATTATATTTTAAAAGTAAATCAATTGATGAACTTTATTAATTATTTTAATAATAATCAAATGGATAAAAGTATTAATAATCATTTAATTATCAAATAATAATAATATTACATGTCATATTCAAAATAACGATCAAAACAACACAAATAACACCTGCGCTGACTCACACAGTCACGCCACTCGAATAGTCGTCCTATAAATAACGGTCGTCTGCAGTTGCGATTGATTCTTGTACCGACTTTGGTCGAGTGAAGATGTCTAAAAGGTATTATATCAGTATTTAATTACGTAATACAATCACGCTTTAACATCAGAAGTAGAAGATGAACCAGCCCTTCCTCGGAATCCTGGCAGGCTGGTACAAATTCTTCCATCATACTACGTGACAGTGTGCAACTGTCACTGTCACCATCATGACAGTATACCACTGTGGACTTCAATCTACGAAAAATTGGATTGAATTGACTTCAAGTAAACAAGGATGAAGGAACTCGCACAATGTGTGTTTTCTTGTGCGTTGTGTGAAGTAAATGTTTGTGGTGTGGAATATTGTAACGGTAATGTAGTTCATCAATATTATAATGTGATGTGCAATCCGGGCGGTAGTCCAGGATATTTGAGCCTTTAATTGTGGTAAGCGAACGACGTGCTTATGTCACAAATAATAAGTTTTTGATCCCAGGGCATTTGAATCCAATGTGTTATGTGGTGCCTTCGATGGCGCCCAGTGTAAGTTATTGTGGTGGTAAATTATTATTTTTCTGTATTTTGACGATTGAAAAACGCTTCTAAGCGAATTCCAGTTGAATAAATCAATATTTGAGTTTGAATTCATCGTGTGGATGTGATGGTGTTTTATAAGGTCAGTTTGGCCGAGCGGTTATGTTTGTGTTATAATACATTGTGTTCTGACATCACGAGATAAATTACCGTACTCATTTCAAATGAACGTACGATGACGTTTTGTGTTATTGTTTTACTATGGCCAAGCCGGATATAACTTGTGTTTTAACTTTTATGTTCCAGGACTTATGGTTATCACTTGAGAGTTGAGATACAGATGAGATACAGAAGCCGCTGTTCGCAGCTGGAAAAACTCGTTGAGCTATCGAATCCTATATAAATCACAATAATACTCGACAATGGTTGCTATGAAGCGAAAAGTACAAGCAATTGCTAGACTACTATTGTGTCCTATGTACGTGTAAGAATAGTACCAAAGCCAAATTTAGATGACCGTGTTAGCGGTAATGGAAACTAATTATGATAACCGACTGCCACTTGTCTGTACGGGTCTTCTGTGACTTAGTCTGACAACTGGG
>CAJQZN010032511.1:17523-43431 GCA_907164685.1 Colias eurytheme
GGGTCTTCTGTGACTTAGTCTGACAACTGGGCAGATAATAATACAATTGAATGCCACTTGTCTGTACGGGTCTTCTGTGACTTAGTCTTACAACTGGGCAAATAATATAATAAGATGCCACTTGTCTGTTCGGGTCTTCTGTGACTTAGGCTGGCAACTGGGCAGATAATAATAGAATCGAATGCCACTTGTCTGTACGGGTTTTCTGCGACTTAGTCTTACAACTGGGCGGAAAATAATAATAACCTGATTGTCACTTGTCAATATGAATCCAGACAGTGGTTTAGTCTGACAACTGGACAAAGAAACAAATAATTTGAATATTATGTACTTAAAACATTTTGAGTTTTGAATTACCGCTCAGAGCACGAGCTTTTTTTCAGAATGGCCGTGTTAGCGCGTTTAATTTAAAGATAAAATTATATTTTAAAAGTAAATCAATTGATGAACTTTATTAATTATTTTAATAATAATCAAATGGATAAAAGTATTAATAATCATTTAATTATCAAATAATAATAATATTACATGTCATATTCAAAATAACGATCAAAACAACACAAATAACACCTGCGCTGACTCACACAGTCACGCCACTCGAATAGTCGTCCTATAAATAACGGTCGTCTGCAGTTGCGATTGATTCTTGTACCGACTTTGGTCGAGTGAAGATGTCTAAAAGGTATTATATCAGTATTTAATTACGTAATACAACCACGCTTTAACATATATGTGTGTATAATAAATGGAAACACAATTACCAGGTAAGTGTGCGTCTATCGCAGATAAAATAGAAGAAAAGAGTGAAGATAAATTAAATAGACTCACCTTACTACTGACGTGTAAATTATTTAAATAATATCATAGATAATAATAGAAATAATACTCAAAAAAGTACTTACAACTGGGATAATTAATATTATGTCTTATAGTTTAATTAGAATTACACTTTATGAATTGCCCAATCCCATTTTATATAATAAATGGGGACTTGTATTAAATAATTATAAATGAGAAGATCTAGGTCGTCCATGATAAAATTGGCGCCTTTTTAGATAAAAAAGTAGATAAGAACAAGGACGGCGGCATATATTTCATCTGAATTCATATTTAAATCATGAATTTGCATCTTGCTCGTCTTGCGAATTAAATTCTAGATTAATTACTGCATTCTATGCATTTTATAGCAGAGTAATTATAACTGAACTTTACGCAGAGTTAAATATAATAAAATAGTAACCATTATAAAAAAAATGTTGTTTAACAAACATCACAATATAAAACAAAGTCACTGTCGCTGCGTGTATTTACCTATGTATGTCCTTAAATATTTAAAACCACGGATACAGATGCAGTCAATAGGAAGGTTTTACCATAGGTACCTACTTAGTTAAACTTTCGAGAACGCGGGTGAAATCGGGGCAGAAAGTTAGTACATTTATATTATGATATTATGTGAATCATGTGTATTTATGAATTTGTATTAATTGTTAGGTGAAACATTGCTAACGAAGAGGATAATAGATATGTCATGAATTATTCAGCATTTATAATGTAATGTACATTGTACACTTGGTAAGGATTATCTCACGCAGTCCTTTGTGTATTCGTGAAATAGGCGTTTATAATATTATACGTATACTGTATGTACTTCCTACTGTTCCCTACTGACATTTTTTTTCAGTAAGAATTGTTTTTGGGTGCTATATTTATTAAAATATGTAGGGTTTTAATACCGCTTATATGTAGAGATATGTAGTTGAATTAATACAGGTATTACATTTTGAGTTTGATTAAGTTGTTTCGTACAAATTCACAACAACATGGCTGATTGGATCTGCACTTTTATTTAAATTGCTACAAAAATTGGTTTCTGTTTGATCGGCACCAACCTGCTTTTTAACCAGGAAACATTTGCGTAAGCACTTAGTTTAAAAGGGCCGCATAAAGTGGACTAATTATTATTTTTTAAATTAAGCTTATTTTTATGACGAGTTATTGAAATATGTCCAAAAATCGCACATGTAATAGCCATACATGTTCGCTTAGAAACAGTGTCGTTTTACGTAATGTGAATCGTTTGCGCTAGTGGTCTAGTTGCGATATGACACCTCTATAGTGCTTGCCTGTGGTCTATCGCTCTCAAGCTGTGATAGGAGTTTTAAAAAAAATATTATTTCGGGGCTTTTATGGTTTTGGGTTGGGTGTTTAATTTCTGCTTCATCTATGTATATATTATATAAAACTCAAAGGTGACTGATATAGTGATCTATCAACGCACAGCCCAAACCACTGGACGTATCGGGCTGAAATTTGGCATGCAGGTAGACGTTAGGACGTAGGCATCCGCTAAGAAAGGATTTCCCGAAATTCTTGCGGGAACGGGGAAAAACGGGGATGCACGTACAAAGTCGTGGGCGGAAGCTAGTTAAGAAATATTGCTGTAAGAGTAAATCGGTAAGCTCTACAAAATAGGTTCATGCTTCATTGTATTAAACAAAAAAAAAACCTGACTCAAATATATTTTACACTAGCTTGCTTGCTTGTCTGCAATTTTTCTATAAAATTGTTTCAGATTTTAGGTAAGTAAGTAATTAATTTGAAATAAATGCATTAGCTCTTACATTTTAGCTGTACGGACAAAACGATAAGCACGATGTTTTATTTTTTTAAATTGAAATCTATGTTAAAAAAAACACAAAATGTGGTAGTCTCGAATCATAATGTCCACAAACAATAGGTGCTGTATAAAATATTTTTTTAAATATAATTTAGAAACCTTTTATATATGTTATATCAATTGCAAACATACTTAAATGTATATAATGTATCAAACATTATTGTTAATGTTATTACACACTGCATGTTTATTTCCACAGTACCTAAACTGTTTCACATTGTCGCAGTAATATGGCCAAATCTGTTATTTATGAGAACGTGTAATAAATCATTATTAACCGTCAAAAAGGAGGATTGTTTGTCTTATATATTTTTTACTAGTGGTCCGCCCCGGCTTCGCCCATGGTACACATTTCGCAATAAAAGGTAGCCTATGTCCTTTCTCGGGTATCAAAATATCTCCATACCAAATTTCATGCAAATTGGTTCAGTAGTTTAGGCGTGATTGAGTAACAGACAGAGTTACTTTCGCATTTATAATATTAGTATGGATGATATGGTATGGGTAAAATATAAGAAGTATTGACCCTGATGATACGTTAGTACTACATATTAGGTTCTAATACTGTCTGGTACTGGGAGACGAATCCTATGCTATATTACTTTTCCAAGGACAAAACAGAACACAAAACAAAACACCTCTGTAGCAAATATAAAAATCCAAGATATCAGCCATTTCCATAATTTTGTGAAATAATCACATTACACAGTAACTTTTTTTTAAATTGAAACTTTTATTACATCGTCTCAAACTTTTTGGTCTGTGTAGCGCATGTCGCGTGACGGTCGAACCGTACGATAATTATCGTACAAATACGATAATTTTGTGCCTAAGTTTCACTTTTACCGTGGTTTCATAAAACCACACAACATGTTTCTTAATTGGAGTCGATTCATGTTTTTTGATAAGGTAGGTACAGCATAAATGTATCCATGATTAACCAGGAACAAAATATGATTTTATTATAAGTCTGAGTTACTCGGCTTTTCACTATTTCACCTTCAGCTTGAATAGTTTTATAGACCTTCCAGATAATGAACTGGTGTGAATCACGGCTGTTTATTTACTTATTAAAAAGTAAACATATTATTACTCGGTATACGTTTGATAATATCAGCATATGAAAACAGAAACCACATAAATTTAAGTTCAATTGTTTCAGAAGTAAAGCTGAAAAGCAAACGGAAAAAATATTGTTTAGTTTTAATATAATATATCTTACTATATCTAAAAATCTAATCATTGACTCAATTAAAATTTAACAATTCTATATCTAAGTATACGAGTTTAATATGAACCTGGCTCTTATGACACAAAGCTCTTCTATAGTTTATGAGTCAGTGTACATAGTTATGTAAGGTACGGTCTATAAAGTTTTGACAAAATAAAGAATTTATTATTATTTATTATTTTAATATCATAGCTAGTTAACAATAAGTCATTTTACCCGTTCGCCATGTGACTTCTCACACATATATTTACATACAAATTGTACTAGCTAGATGTAATGTGGTTTTCCTTGAAAATGTTCAGCTAAACGCGCCGCTTAATTACAGTGCTCTTGGAGTGTTGCCAACTGAAATAAAAATGTCGTTTTTGTTAACATATTTTGTAATACGCTGTTTATCATGATAACTGCAACCGCGGTTGATCGTCAAACATTATTAGTAAATACAGCGAGTTGGAGATTCAAAATCAGTTCAAAAAAATTAAAAAATATTGTCTGTTTGTAACATTTTTATAGGTTCGTCAACATTATCATCAATCAATATATTATTTTAATCTAGACTTTAAATTTGTGAAATCCAAATTTCTTATTTTAGTAAAGATTTAGCATTTTATGCATTACCTACCTACTTATGTTGCCTTTTGAAAAATTTAGGGTTTAGGTATATAAATAATAGCAGGAATAAGCCTAGGTATACAGTGTGGAAATTTCGATGGGCCCTGAAGGGAAAGTACTTGAAAAACTGAAGATAGCAAATTTTGCTGAAAGGAAACATTCCTTTATTTTTATAAAGAAATGGAACTGCAAACTTTAAATACATAATAAATTTCAATTTTTTTTTCATTTTTAGTTAGTTCGATTCCCAGTCGAAGCAAGTGAATTTTAGAAAATCTTTGAATGCAGTTCTATTTCTTTTTAAAAATAAAGGAATGTTTCCATTCAGCAAAATTCGCTATCTTCAGTATTAAAACTTACTTTTATATAATTAAATAAGTTTATTTATTTGTTTTGTACTGTTCAAAAAAAATATTGAAATATTGGATTTCTTGTCCATACTTTTTAAACGTAGCATATTATTACTTAATAATATGCTCCAAATATTCCATTCAGCCTCTAAATAGTTGGGTAATCAAATTAGACCAGCAGTTTACACGGTTGTCCCTTGATTAAACAAATTGCCTGATTATGGACCTCGTATTTACTTATGTTATCGTGGGACAGGCGAGGTAACTTTGTGGTGACGTCCTCATTTGAATAACTCGTTATTTTACTGAACCTTTCCGAAATAACGCCATTTGTATGATCCTTTATAGTGGATAATAAAGGACTGAAACAACTTTATTTAAAGTAATGAAAATGAATCTGTATCTTGCTATTCGATTTGAACAGAGTTCTGTTCGATTCTGCAGGTATGAATTATTATTATTAAGTTATTGTAGCGGATTTTCATAATTTCTACGTTATTGTGTTTAATGTGTTTCTGTTATTTTAAATATATAATATTATCTGTTCTCTCTAAATTCCTAAGTAAAGGGGGAAAAAACTAAACTGAGAATAATCATCGAAGACTCTTGCGATCGATATGGCTTGAAAAGTCTTTAAATTTCTTAAGACTTTAGACAGAAGTATAACTCATTCGTTCATTCCTTTCTATTATTGTCGAAATGTATTATAAAATATAATTTAGAACAAAATCCGCTCTTCTTAATATTTGAGTACATTCCTAAGCCAATGACGTATGGAATCATCAATCTTCTCGCAAATTACCTTTTTGTTACCATTGTTTGCAAGTCAAGATGAAAGGAGAAGCGTTTAATAATGCAGTATGATGCTACGTTATTACTACATTCATTATGGCCCTGGTTGCGAGAGTGCTCCAAACTTCTAAGGGCTTACTAGATAGATTGGATATATCTACGTACATATAGCAGTATTCGCTTAGATGTTATGCCTTTGTTCAGTTCGAGAGGTAATTTTAATACTTCAATGGCAAAGTTAATGAAAACTTCTAGATTGTTTTATGATACAATGAAATTCAGTGTTTGATGACACGTGAAAATACAGTTAATTGTTAATATTTCTAGTACGTTTTCATTAAAATTGTAAACTTTATGAATAAGACCGCACATTGTTATAACTATTGAGAAATCTATGACTCGTTTATTTGTCTCTACCAAGCAAAGTAATAAAGCAATTTTTCATCAGTCACTTGTAAAGATTTTTTCAAATTAAGATAATAGTTAAGAAAGTGTAGCTATACTATATGAAAATCAACGTATACAATGGCTTATGGCGATCGGGGCTTGAAAATATGTGCATATTCATAATTCATACTAGCGATCTCTCAAGTTGGATCGAACTGCACATGGTGTGCGAATTTTATTATAATCGGTTATGTGGTTTAGGAGTCCATTGAGGACAAACATTGTGACACGAGATTTATATATATTAAGATTTTTTTTACAAAGATGATTTACATGCAAGTGTTACGTGAAATACCTACTAATTATGTAACTTACACAAGCATAGAAAACGTGTGACAATAGAACATGTACTAATGTTTTGTAGAGGTATATAAGATAGCAAATGAAAAGGCCATAAGCCTGTTTACAGGAGTTCGGAACAAGTTTTAATAGTACAAACTGGAATTTCCGTTGTCGCGAATTCCGAACAATTTGTATGAACTTCAGAACTGTAGGAAATAAGCAAATATGACAGCGGCCATTTGTTATAGTTTAAAGTTGCTCTCGTGACAATGGAGTTTGGATGAGGTAGTAAAATATATTGTATAGAAAGATAAAGTACCTACGTACGGAAATGGCTACAGCTGACGTCAAATATAATGAATAATCCGCTACATAATAATAATATATTATTATTGGTTTAGCACTATCAGAATTTGTAACGCTTAACGATTTTAAATTACTTTAAATGAAGCTTATATACATGAATTTATTACTTATTCAGTCTGTCGATGAAATTAAAAAAAACAAAGACCATAGAAAATTGTTCCAGCCTCTATTGAGTTAAAAATTTAGTTAATAACCCGTCTGTTGTGTATAATATATTAATTATAATAATTGTCTAATATTCACGAGTATGCTGGTTATTAATATATGATAATTATTCACAGATGAATTACCTATTACTCATAAAATTGATGATATAACGTGAAAGATGTTTAAAATGAAAATTTAGTGCGCGTAATTATGTATGTTTATTAATAAATGGATAAAACAGGTCAAGGACGTTCTGACAAGCATATTTTTGCGTAAGTACTCCCATGTTATTTTAATTTTAACCGGCTCTTTAACTATCTATTACGGCTTTTTCTTTTCTGAGATTTTTCTGTACTTTGTGATCGTGCCCTCTCGTTAATTATAGTACGGTTTAAGTTTATTTATTCTAAAAACTGTATTTTAAGAATAGAATTTCGCAAATAGTCTCTCTGGATAAAGGCTACATGTATCAAATGTGATACTGAATATTTGATAAAAGTTGCCTTTTATGTAAATAATAACAATGAAATTTATACATAAAATAGACAGTTATCTCCCATAATAATATTGCTGATATATTGTTAATCAGATAATTTTAATTAGCTATCACAACAACAATAATAACTGGATTTATCATCGCAAAATCTACAGCCCATATTGCAAATACATAAGAAAACAAATAGTATATCCCCTTATAGATAGTAGCACTTTATCAAAGAATAAACTTTGAATTGACGTATATATTTAATAACTATTTACTTCATGCCAAGGTTGTCACGTCGCGGCTCCGAGGATAGCTAACAGGGGCCAGTGTATGATGCGCCCGCGCATTTTGACTTCGTGTGTGTGATAGTGATAGTGGAAAGTGAATTTGACACTATATAAATCATATTTATTATATTCATATTTTTCGTTTAAATGTTATTAATTGACCCGAAAACGCTTGAGGTACGGAATTGAAAATTATATTTATTTATTTAATTTATTGTAAATTATTGTATTGTATAAAATGAATAGTATTGTACGTGTTTATTATTTCTATTATATTTTTCTATTAAATTACACATTTATCAATTATTTTTACTCTCACTTATAAAGTTTTGTTGAATGTAAATTCTTGTAGAGTTAGTATATCTAAATTACAATAGATACTTTAAACTTTGAACTGCATATCGAATTTGCAATTCAATACCTCGTTTGATGCTGACGCTACTATTTTATGTTTCATTCTCTGTTAAAAACTTTTAACTTTTATTTACATGACCTTTGTATCGGTTGAGCTTTCTTTTTACTCAATTTACTGTAAATATTTATGTATTTCGCTGCACAGTACTCATTAAAAGTCAATAATTATAAACGCATTATAATCGTATTTTTATCTTAAATACTAATCCGTATTTTGCTCTCCATTATATCTATAATTATATGTATGCATTGTAAACAGTAAAGTACTTATTTAGACTTCACGTCAAATGCCAGTAATACTGTCACAGTGTAAACGATTATCATACTGAAGTTGATATACTGTGAAGAGTAAATGTTGTGAATAGGTACGTGTTTGGTCTACGCGATGACGTCTCTGGGTATACCGACAGAGGCTCCAGTGCATACGATATTGTTTACATCCGCGTATACACAAAGGCCAACTAATCCACCTAAAAAGGTACGTAATAGATTAAGAATTGGATATGCGCTTGGTAGATGTTCTGGTTTTCAAAATTAAAAATTATTTATTGTAAAAATTATGTATTATGCATTTCGCTCTACAGTAAGTATAGGTACCTAAAAATGTATAGGTAGAAAATGGGTACAAATGATAAATCATAAAGCAAAACTAAAAGAAACAGCGTTACATTCTGGCGTTACGAGTATAGGGCTACTCGTAACGCCAGAATGTAACGCTGTTTCTTTTAGTTACGGGCTGTAAGTCATACCGGAAAAGTATGGCATGACACTACCGCCTACTTCTTTTTTATGGGCTATCGGTAAATTCTAAAATTTTTGTGTTACAAATCATTTGACTTTCGCTATTTTCCGATGAGTTCGACTAACGCCCACGCGACTAAGCCGCCGGTACCAGCGTTCACACCATCATTTTTCTTTTTGTCATTGCGTACTAAGAACCCTGTAGAACCGCAATCCTGTTACAAATGACTCGAAATTTTGTGTCAGTATCTCCCGGTCTAGTAACAACGCGTAGGTTTATGAAAATACGTCAGAGATACAAAATTGTTGCGACAAACAAGCATCAATTTGTCTAGACGCTTTATAGGCATTTCTATGTTTTTTATACAAAAAACTTGCGTATGTCATGTAAGGCTATAAATAGAAGAGTTACTCTGTACTCAGCCGTTATTCTATAAATAAATTAGCCATAGAATTGGCTTTTTTAGGAATATAGGTTTAGATGCTTTATGTACAAATGATATGTGTATACACGTAGCTTCCTTTCTTTTTAGGTAGGTGTTAGTATTTTAATAAATGTATGACTTCTTATTTTTCTTACTTCTTACTAGGTAGGTAAATAGTTCAATATAATAAAAATCATTTATTGATCAATTTGTGGGTTAGGTACAAACATGTAACATTTGGACCCCAAATATAAATCCTTATATCTCTTGAAATAGTCTAAATAAACCCGTAAAAAGGATGGTGCGTAGAAGACGCTATATGTACCTAGAGCTTATTGTTTGCTTCATGCCTTTCCATTCCATTCAGGATAATGAAAAAAGAAAAGTATTATTTTTAAAGATATGGTCGGTTCGGCCGGAATTTTGACATAATAATATGTTAGTGATACCAAGGAAATCGGTCCTCTAGTTAATTAACAAATTGATAATTTAACAAAATTGTAATTATAATGTAATTGTAAAATGACCTTTCCCCAAGAGACACAATCATGCAAAATAGAATTAGTATTAAAGAGACCAATACCAGTACCATGATGTTTATAACAGTATTATGCCAATGTGCAGTAAAAAAGACAGAGCTATAAATCGTCTAGCGCCATCCCTTTCTCACACTGGAAATAATACTGCTTTTGACAACATGGTAACCCAGTCTACATTATGGAAATTAAACATAACTGCCGAAATGTGTACCTGGTAACCTAGTAATTAGGTTAGCCCTCGGGCTGTACCCTTGATGTTGTAGTAATGTTAGAATCTTCTAGTACATTCTAATTAATAATATTATATTAGGTATGTATATTATTAATGTGTCAGAATATGTTGAGGATTGAAACAGGCCCTTTAACAAGTACTTAGTTTACTAGGTACGATTATTTATGTACCTACTTATTTTGTTTGACCTAAAAGTGCTGTTAATTTCTAAGATAATTTTACTATTTAATATGTTATCCATTTCAATGGTTGAATCGTCATATTATTACATCTATTTGAAAAAATACAAACGCTGATTCATACACTCGTTTAAATCAAAAGTTTTAGAAGTATGAAATTTCGAAGTCCTTCTACTAAACAAGCCCTTCGAAGGATTTTTGCAATCATTTTATGAAAAAAACTACGAGAACAAAGTATAGACAATAAATATCTAAACATTTTTACTCTGAAAGTTGTTCAGCAAAATTTGTATTACATAAAATGTATAGGATAAAGTATACTAAGTACATAGTATACAATGTAAACGAATAATATCAGATTCAACACGTGACGTCATCGTGAACATACATATAAAATCGAGTGCTTATAGATTTAAAAGATCTTGTGATAAACAGACTGCGTAGTGTATTTTATGTTAAATAGATTCAATCCGTTATGACGTTTTTACAGTAGGATTTACGAGCGGTAAATGTAAACTTGTTTTATTTTTATCTGAAGGTACGTTATGGAAATGAGGATCTTTTGACGATGTTCTTTCTCTATGAAGATTGGGACTATACATTAGTGCAATGTTGAAGAAGACTATATTAGGTTGATGCATGTTCTGTATCCGACTTTACGTTATTTGTTATAGCAAGAGCTAATTTTGAACCAAACAGTCCAAACACTACACATCAAAACGAAAAGATGACAGCGCCACTAGAACCATTTCTTATAGAGACAAGATACATAACACTTTTTTTTAATAAAACTTTCTTTGTAAGCTAGCTGCTAGGCTCACGGCCGGTTTCTGAATTGTTTATTTGAAGTTATGAACGTCTCAAAACATACTTAAATGCTGCTTAAATATTTTCTTGTATCCAACATAAACTTTCTCAAACCTTAGTCAAATCAATTTTCAATTCAGAAACTGTACTAAAAGGCTATAGATGTGTCGTGTGTTCATGGCTTTTCATCCTACTACTTCTCTCAACCGATGTCGTTAGCAAAACTTATTATGTTACATACACCTTTTACCATTTTCTTTTACTATTTCATCAAAAACGTGCGTTATCGGGTCGTAAAAGCACAACTTGATACTATATGGAAATTCTGATGGTGGTATGATTCAAGTCAAATTCAATCTCTTTTTATCAAAGTTTTTTAGGTCTTGTATACTTCACAGATATTTTTATACGTTTTAACTATTTCGCCTATACAAATATAAAATGATTATAAATATGTATATTTAAACATATGGTAAAGGCAAGGCCCATAGTGCGTAAGTCATATTTTATTATTAGACGTGAACGAAGCAATTTTTTCAAGCGTGTTATTGCTTTTTTACGATTGCATTGAAATTGATTACGTAAATGTCCGCGGATCGGACACTTGTTGAATACATACATAAATATATGTAAGTATTAGGATTTAGAACCTAGCCTGTTCCTTTGGGTTTAACAATTGTAGATGTTATGTGTTTATTTGAAGTTGTTTCTTATTGACTTGAAAATACTCTATTGCTCTAAACAGGGTGTCCCACTATTGGTATACTAAGCGCGAAGGGACTTATAGTTTTGCATAATATACTGATCACGTAAAAAATACTTAATCAACAAAATTACATCAAAAAATTTTTGCAAAATTTTTCCTGAAAGTCCATGTTTTCTTCTCTAGCTTCGCGCAGCCGGCATATACCGCTTCGCTAATGTGAGCAATTTGTCTATGAAAACATAATCTTAAACGATAGGTCATGTGCTGGTAGTAAAGCTGGGCGGGTTGCTTGTTACGGGTTTACACATAGAGTTTTAAGAGTTCATCTATTTGAAAAAAAAACTGCTCCTGGAATTTAATAAGTATTTTTTACGTACTCAGCGTATGCAAAAATATAACCTCCTTTGAGCTTAGTATACCAACAGTGGGACACCCTGTATAGGTAATAACCTACTCTATCAATTGCAATTGTGAAATATAGACTATAGAGTATTTATTCTCTAGTTTCGTCTTACGGTGCATTTACATCAAACGAACATAGAGCTGAAGCTAGGCAAGAGCATTCTTTCGTGATCTTTTAGTGCAAACGAAAACTCGTGTTAATACCACACACACGCTCTTTTTCGATAAAATCCTTAATAAATCTAACCCATCTTTTATTTCTAACCGGAAAGTATATTTATACTTAGTGAAAATAATTATTTTGAAGATTCAATTTAATACACAAAAAATTGCTTATTAGATAGGTATGCTTTTCTCACGCTAAGGAAAATTAATGAGTATCTATAACGCGTGTATTAAAATTAAATATACCTAAGCAAAATCTCTTAATAATTCCCGAATCAAAATATCATTGTAAGTGCATGTCAAATCTAAATTAAATTATCTTTAACTTGAAAAAATGCACTTAATTGACATAATTGCATTTTAAATAACAGTAGTTCTCTCTAATATCCGATTATATTTAAATTTAATGTCTGTCACGAATGAAATTATTGTTTAGTAGCTTTATTAATTAAATCAATTAGGTAAAGGCCTGATTGCATTAAATATTAAATGCCAAGTATTATATTATCTGTGGTAAAAATAACATAATGATTTAATTACTTGAATGAAATAAAAACCATAATAATTATACTTTACCTAAGTTAGTAAGCATATAATGGGCTAAGAACTAACGGCTACAGATGAGGAAATCGAGAAAATTATCTCGCACTATGTTAATAAAGATTAGGCATAGCTAACCGTTTGGTTGAACCTCTTTAATTGACCAATTTAACCAAACTAGACTTGGTATTTTCTTGTTATTGATTTAACGCAGGTATTATTCATTAAGAAATTAAATAATTTAAGGGATTTCGCATATTTTGAATCGTAATGTAATGAAAAAATCGCGTTTTAAATCCGTTAAAACCTTTTATTTCCAATCTAGTCTTTATAAATTTTGAGGAAAAATAAAACAAAAAAGAATACATAGTATACACGAAAGTTTAGTTAAATGGAAAGCAGATAAATTATTGCATAATTGATAAAGTCGTATCATAAACGATAAACTTGAAAAGTTACAGTTTTGACAGGCTGTCGCTTCTGGGACCGGGAATTAATTTTGTTTGAGGCGAGGAGCCGGTTTGTTTGCAGGAATACTTTGCCGGACAGTTTAATTACGTTGTACTAAATATCTGGCAGAAAATGATTGAGACTCAACGTCTAGTAAATAGTTATAAATAAACTAGCGACCCGCCCCGACTCCGCACGGGTGCAATGCTGATACTAAATACACTACAGAAAAACTGTGAACGTTGTATATATAAAAACATAGCGGCCCGCTCCGGCTTCGCAAGGGTATAAAATAGATAGCCGGGCGCGCGGCCGGCCGGTACCGCCGCAACGCTACGTCCCGCAATTTTTAAATCTATACTTACATATAATAAATCTGTAGAAGGGTCAATTCTGTACATTGAAAATATTGAAAAAATAAATAGCAGGGGGTGTTACTGGATCGATACCAAACCCAAATATGTGATTAAAAAAATTTTTGTCTGTCTGTCTGTCTGTATGTGAAGACATCACGTGAAAACTAACGGTTCGATTTCGATGAAACTTGGTATAATTATACCTTATTATCCTGGGCGTAAAATAGGATACTTTTTATCCTGAAAAAATACGAAGAAAAAAAATAATCTTAATTTTTCAGTTTTATCCATAGACGTTATTCTGTAGAACAGCGAACACACGTTGGGTATTATTATAGGCCTAGCCGTATTTGAGTCCAATAGATATTTATAAGATGTTATATTGTCAGAGTTACTCAAAATGGAGAAATAAACCATCCACGCGAAGACCGACATCCGCGCGGACGGAGTCGCGGGCGGAAGCTAGTCTGTAATATCTTCGAAAATATTCACTTAAATCATACGGTGTACCATCATCATATACCATCGCGGACTTTTCTGTAGACCTTTTCAATGTGTATAATACTTAGTACATTATTTTGATAAAACTCGTAGGGAATGCGTTTGCAATGTAAGCGGAAAAAATGTAATTTTTTACGACATCACATTAGAAACCTCAAAAATAACAATACTTCTCCACTATTTAATGGATGTTATTATACATATAAACCTTCCTCTTGAATCACTATATCTATTAAAAAAAACCGCATCAAAATCCGTTGCGTAGTTTCAAAGATTTAAGCGTACAAAGGAACAGGGAAAGCGACTTTGTTTTATACTATGTAGTGATAAATATTTCGGACAATTTTCACACACGGCACGATCTCCCATACTAAGCTTCGCTTGTGGGAAACCAGAGGCTGATAAACATACATATATATAATTTTAAATAAATACTTATATAGATAATTAACACCCAGACACAGAGCAAACATCTATTTTCATCACACAATAAAAAAATAGTATAATGGACAGAGTAGGTACTATCAGTTCAATTTGTTTTTGAAAGTTTGATCAAATAACTATTTGAACAATTTATTCTAGTGTTTTTAGTCGCTCTAGATGAGCGTAATTTAGTCGCTCACTTAGTAATCTATTCGCTCAACTAGTAATTTAGTCGCTCATATAGTAATGTAATCACACAGTTAGAATTCTAATATATCAAATGGATTAATCACAACCCTCCTTTAGTACGCTCAATCTGTATCTATTTTATTATCAACCAATATTCGTTGCTTGTTTAGTTTATTTGTCGATTACTCAAATTCATACCGCTTAATTGCATTTTAAATTTGTCAAAATGACTTTAATTTCTAAAAATTAAACAATGTAACTAGTATGTAATTAAATTTTCAATTCAATTATTACTTTTAATGAATAGACAATGAAATTTAAACTAAATACATTCCTTTGATTCGTGTTATAGCAAAGTTTAGTCTTTGTTTCGTTTTATTAGTTTCATAATAAGCCATTTTGTTACGGTCAAGGACAATGAATAAAAGGAGTCCTTGACTACATCGATTCTGTTTTAAGTTTTATATTTTACTAGCTGTGCTCCGCGGTTTCACCCGCATTGGTCCGCTCCTGTTGGTCTTAGCGTGATGATATATAGCCTTCCTCGATAAATGGGCTATCTAACACCGAAAGAATTTTTCAAATCGGACCAGTCGTTCCCGAGATTAGCGCGTTCAAACAAACAAACTCTTCAGCTTTATAATATTAGTACCTATAGATATACATTTTGTCGAAATAAACCTAACTTCGTAGCAAACCACGAATAATTTATATTAGACTAGATTTCCGCCCGCGTCTTCGCCCAAAGAAAAACCCGTGATAAAAAGTAGCCTATGTCTTATTCTGGGTCTTCAGCTACCTACATAACAAATTTCATTGTTATCGGTTGAATAGTATTTGCGTGACAGAGTAACAAACATCCATCCATCCTCACAAACTTTCGCATTTATAATATTAGTATAATTTAATTTTTTTTATTGAATTGTAGAAAAACTAAATAAAATTAGTGAGAATATCTTTTGCCGCACTGTAATTAGAAATCAGCCACTCAATTACCCTGCAGAAGATTAAGATCAAGTTAAATGAAATTATTTAAATTAAGATTTAAATGATATTCCGTCTGACCCTTGCTAGTTTATAAACGTATTTAGCACTAGGTACTAGAAATTGAAGATTTTAACCGATTTTAAACGCGATTTATTCATTATATTGCACTAGGAAATACTAAGTATTAGCAGTTAGCACTACTTAAAATAATGAAAGTCCAATGGCAAACGATAAAAGAGTGAGCTACAATATTGTCTATTATTGCTACCAAATGAAATCATGTTAATTTATAATTATTAATTACATATATAAAAAAGCAAAAAACAAAGCACGTATGGTGCCGCTTCCCACAATTTAATATACGTTTTTTATGATATTCCTAAGCTAATAAAAAATAATTGTATCCTGTAAAAAGAGCACTAGCCACGTTGCAAATAGACACGTGTAATAAATTATTATAGTTTCAGTCTCACCATAAAAAATAACTTTTGGAGTTTTATGTAGGCCGTAAACCGGCAGCCTCCCAAGGTTGTCTATAAAAAATATAACTTTATA
Source organism: Colias eurytheme (assembly GCA_907164685.1). Classification (NCBI taxonomy): domain Eukaryota; kingdom Metazoa; phylum Arthropoda; class Insecta; order Lepidoptera; family Pieridae; genus Colias; species Colias eurytheme. Next base: position 33,813 of record CAJQZN010032511.1, read on the forward strand.
AGTGCCCTTAAACCAGATTCCAATATAGGACGATTGAATAAGTGAAGAATATAATTCTATTTGCGAGCTTTTTGCCGACCCTATAGTTTTGTAGGCGCCGAAGTAATAAACATGTCTGAGAACATTATTTTATGTGACAATTTTGTAAAAAAATGATAAAATTCGGTTACACAGAAAATGTGAGGCTAGATGGGCTTTTAAACATATCTATGTAATAAAAAGAGCGTGTGTACTGAGCACATGTGCCAGAAGCGAAACTTCTTTGACAAGATTCATAGATACTAAAATCGTCGCCTTTATACTCCATGATGTGCGACGGTATTGCCATGACGCGACCTTGAAATTTTACTCTCAACGCGCCTATAGAAGTTTCACTTCAAAAATTAATCGCCAATTTGTAAAAACGTATTAAGCGGGGCTTGGGCTCGACCAATTTGGTAATTACTAATTACGGCCTAAGGAAGGTTCTTATGGAGAGAAAACACGAAAAAGGAGCAATGTAGAGCAGAACAACGTCAGCCAAGGGCGCTAGAACACTAAAAAATCTCTGTTCTTTTTGTATGACAAAATACATAAGTAAAAAATAAAAAAAGACGTGTGGCACTCGGGGACTGCCGCGGTAAAGCTATTGCATGGTATGCCTTCAAGCCACACCTCCGCGCCCGTCGGAGTGGGGAGCGTGAGGTTTTTTCGTTACGGAATTTCTGGATTCGGTCCCCGCGCTCAAGGCCCGCGATAGAAGCTATGCAATAGCTTAAAATTAAATGATGATAAATCACATTCAATACCTCACATGACAGGTTAACAATAATAATAATCGAATCACTTATATGTTCATTTTAACAAATATATTGATTCGCATGTTGATAATTCGTTTTTCATTCCTACAAACGAATATCAACATTACATTTACGGAGCGTTATCTTACTTGAACAAAGGAAAAATCATCTATTGACAGTACTTCATCTCACTTCACTTCAGTACATCACTCGCAGACAACTTCATTTTATTGACTGCCAAATCAAGTACAAGACAAGAGACGATAAAATGCTGTGCTTTGTAATAAAGAAATAGATATTTTTTAGTTATCGGAGTATTGAGAAATCAAATATTATGTAATACAATATAGTTGTGTATTTAATAATAATTAGGTAGTTTAGGTATTTAGGTATGAACTTCTATTTTAAAAGTATAATCTTTTCAACAGCGAGTTCAACTCTATCTCTGAAAAATTATAGACAATCTATTCTTAACTGTAAGATAAATATTTTGAAATACCTTTTTTCTATATGCTCTGATATAAACATCTTCGAATAACTTCTTTTCAATTTGTTTAACTTTGCTTTGAACTCAATATTGTTGTTTATATTGGGTCCGTGTTTCTCAAATGTTTCGCTTATTAAATAAAAATATGCAATATCTCAGGAACGGTGATACATACAGAAAAAATCATTAAGATCAGTTTTGTAGAGAATTTTGAGATCTACAACTTTGATCTGAAGTATTTTTTGATAAAACTTACGGTGTTCGAGAAAAACTTAAAAAAAACCTGAAATGTTGATCTTTGACTCCGAATAATTTTTAAAGCACCGATCGTACAAGTGGGGAGTTTTAAATTTGTATTTTTTATGGTAATATAAAGATCTTCGCGAAAATTTAGATCTGGCGGAATTTTCGTTCTTTCTATACTACATATTTTCAGGTCTAAATTGACCGGATCATAATGTGAATAGGATTTTGTTAGTACAATTTTTTACAATTGTTTTCAATGCAGAATCAACAATGGTATATGAAACCCAGTACTATGGACTTACAATGCTGCCTTTGTTTTGTGGTTTAATAATAATGGCAATTGGCAGTCCATAATAATACGCACAAATTAGCCGTGCATTTCATATGAGGCATTTTAACAAGGAAAAAATATATTGTAGCTTATAATGTATGTATATTTTTGCGTGAATGTGAGATTACGAAACTGTACAATATATATGTATATTTTTATAAATGCTACATAACTACAATATATATTGTTACATAGATAAGGTATCCAATTAAAATTTGTAAATTTGCATGCTGTGTCTACATCCAGAATGTTATAAATCAACTACATGATAGTACATAATTAATAGAATAAATCACAAACATTTGTAACCAGTTTTGTAGACCAATAAAAAAAAGACGTGTGGCACTCGGGGACTGCCGCGGTAAAGCTATTGCATGCTATGCCTTCAAGCCACACCTCCGTGCCCGTCGGAGTGGAGAGCGTGAGGTTTTTTCGTTACGGAATTTCTCGATTCGGTCCCCGCGCTCATGGCCCGCGATAGAAGCTATGCAATAGCTTAAAAAATAACGATATTCCAGTAGCAATTTTTTTCTGATATAATATAGGAAACTTATCAAGATTCTGATTGGTTGAGAAATGTGTTTTGACAGCAGCACCATATATTTTTACGCAATAGGAAAAATGTTCAATTGGCATGGTGATCAAAAACAAAATACAAACAATTTTATAGCCAGTTTTGACGTGACAACGTCTTATAATTCGATAGCCGGTAACACGCACGAAAAATCATGACTCATGCGGCGTTACCTCGCTCTGAGGCGTTCCATGTAAGGCTTGAAGTGCAAGCGAGAGCGCGGAACGAGCGAAAAAGAAGCACAATCGGCCGTTGTTTATCGTCAGTAATCCGACTTTACAGACAACCAATTTTTTTAACTTTGGAAAGAGTTTTGAAAACTTTAAGAAACTCTGCTCTTGACTAAATAATGAGAGGAATGGTCAGTGAATAAAATATAGTAGTAATGTTTGGTTAGTGTTGTGTTTTGACTTGCTTGTCTGGAGTAGAATGAGATGAATAAAATTTTAGATTTTACAATTGGACATCTAACAAAAACCTTGATTTCTTTATTTAGAACATCTGTGTTTATTTATTATACATCTAAATATTTAACTTAGTAACACTATAGACCGGGAGATACTGACACAAAATTTCGAGTCATTTGTAACAAGGATGGCGGTTCTACAGGGGTCTTAGTACGCAATGACAAAAAGAAAAATGATGGTGTGAACGCTGGTACCGGTGGCTTAGTCGCGTGGGCGTTTGTCGAACTCGTCGGAAAAATAGCGAAAGTCAAACGATTTGTAACACAAAAATTTTAGAATTTACCGATAGCCCATAAAAAAGTAGTAGGCGGTAGTGTCATGCCATACTTTTCCGGTGTGACTTACAGCCCGCCATACCGATGCGAATGTGTTGATTTAAATAAAACAATCATTCAACCATTTGTACCAGGCTAACTTTTGCACAGGTAACTATCGTCGTGCAGCCATTTACGAAAATCGCCATGCCATACTTTTCGGACGATTCCAAATGGTCGCCATACCGCCGAAAATCTGCAAAAAATTTTTATTTCGCCAAACTTTTTGTACCAGTATTGCATTTGGATTTTTGGAGAGTATTTGATAAAATGTGACCATTATTATATTTGCCATACTTCTAGTAGGGGGAAAAAGTGCTGTCATACTTGAAAACTTAATTTATTATTAATTTATATAAGTGAAGATTTCCAACACATAGATCTTTGAAATTTTGTATTTATATTTGTTGATCCTCAAACTTACAGGAAAAATAAGTGCCATACTGTTACAAATCGTCTGACTTTCGCTATTTTCCGACGAGTTCGACTAACGCCCACGCGACTAAGCCGCCGGTACCAGCGTTCACGCCATCGTTTTTCTTTTTGTCATTGCGTACTAAGACCCCTGTAGAACCGCCATCCTGTTACAAATGACTCGAAATTTTGTGTCAGTATCTCCCGGTCTACTAGTTTTACACGTGTATTATTTCAGCTACTTACGAAGATTCTGCCAATTAATTTACTGGTCAATGCATTAATGCATAACAGCCAAATATAATTTGTTTTTTAATTTTCTCTATCCTGGAAATAAATTAGGAATATCAGAAGCTCTTTGTAGTTAAAGAGTCTAGTTACGAAGTTTCTGCCAATGACTTCACTCGCAAGCGCATTAGGATCTTGTGTTATTACCACAGTCTAGTATCACAATTGCTCTATCAATATATTAAAATCTCTACATACTGTAGTGTCGTGTTAAGCGCGTCACACACGGTGAAGATACTATAATATTTTATCTTAAGATACGGTAATATTTTATATTATAGTATCTTAAGGTATCCGGTATCAGCGTTCTGACCATTATTTTCCGATGATGATTCCGATTTTCACCCGAAATTTTGTGCGTCATTTGTAACAGGATGGCGGTTCTACAGGGGTCTTAGTACGCAATGACAAAAAGAAAATGATGGTCAGAACGCTGATACCGGATACCTTAAGATACTGCTTCACCGTGAGTGACGCGCTTTATACCTGTATTTGGCTACCGTAACCTACGGTCAAGTGAACACTATAATCAAGTACTAAGTATATATAATTAACTGCATAGCCAGGCTACGTCCTAGTTATTGAGCATTTCCATTCCTACAACCGTTATGGACGAGCGAACCTAGCTCCATTCAAGCGTATAATATACTAACCTATATATGTGGCTATCTCATTCGCTCAAGTAAAGTATTTCATGGGTAAAACAGGGATGGTAAAACGGAGATTAATACAAGATTGCAGTAACGACCAACGAGTGGGTTCGAGGCACGGTGCAGCTACGTAAATCAACAACCGTACAATGTAGCGTCAGCAAGCAAAGATTAGTTTTAAATAATAGTTAATGTTTTTCTTGCTGAAGGAAAGCAACTGCAATCTTGACCTATATATTAGGGCATTGATCTATATATTATATAAATTTGTTTGTCTATGAACGTTCGCTGTTTGATTTTGAATTCGATAATGATATCGGCACACACTATACATATCTCCAAATTGTTTAGTAAATCATAGTATGAGGTAAATTTTGCGAAGTATTTATATATTTTGAATACTTAGCTAGATTTTCTGATACAAGAATAGGTTGAATTATTATACATTAAAATCCTATTTTTTTCTGTATAATTTGAACACAACGATATACCCTGTTTTGCTGTCGGTACACATCGAAAAGATCTGTTCGGAGCAACCGGGGTCTACTTAGATTACTTTGCAAGATGAGACAGTCTTTGTAACGGTTTCAGTTTTTCTTTGACCGTACTGAAAAGTATTTTCAAATAAACAAATAATAAAAACCCTACAATATTTTGTCCTTTTCACGGTTTTCATGCAAAAAGAAATAACAACGTAAGTAAGATACATTGTTTTTTTAATGTTCTATTTTATTCTGATAGATCGTGTTTAAAATTATTTGTTATATAAATATACTATTTATATACTGTAGGGTATAAATATAATATTTTGTTTCTATAACATATTATCTTAATATATATAAATCTCGTGTCACAATGTTTGTCCTCAATGGACTCCTAAACCACTTAACCGATTATAATAAAATTCGCACACCATGTGCAGTTCGATCCAACTTGAGAGATAGGATAGTTTAAACATGTAGGTACCACGGGCGATGCCGGGGGTGGACCGCTATGAATGCTATATAATTCCAAGAGTTCGTAGCAATAACAGGACGGTAGAGTTTGTGATTTGTTACAACATTAAATTAAAATGGCTGAAGTACATATTACTATCTAGTGATTGGTTTCATATAACAGTAACTACTAATACCATATACAAATTGCATTTGTAAACAAATTTATTCATCTGGACCCATAATAAGAAAGAGATAAAAATATGTATGCATTGATAGTAAAACTTTATCGAATAAGAAAACCGTTCCTCACATTTTTGTAACGCATATAAAATACACAAATTCTTTAGGAAGTGTATTTATATTTTCCTGTAACATCGAAGCATAGAATAAACGCCAAAGAAAATACGTATCGAAATAGACTCAGTAATATAGCATTAGCTTATTAAGTGGCATGATTCGGATCGAAAAGTAAATAATATTCGCGATGGTATGCCCTAAATTACGATACAAAATAACAAACAAAATTCTAAGCAAATAATATAAATTTTCGGAACCAAAAAATGGGGCAATATTGTCATTTCTTTTTTCATTAATGAATTCTTAATTTGAAATCAATGAATGGATCAAGATTTATGGCGCAAAAGAAAAGATGATTATAATATTTTCAAGAAGTAAAGCTTAATTACATACGCCAGGAAACTTTTTTGTTTGTTTTGATATTCGCCAAAAAAGCACGTCCTCAAAAATTGTATTCTTTTCTATAGTGGTAGAGAAAGTTACTACTAAAATAAGGCAACGAAGAGGTAACAAACATGTCACATCTATGTGGATATAAGTTCTTGGTAAGTATCTGTCTTAGCGAGTTGCAATTTAGTGCAGTGACTATAATTGCTTCACAGAAAGATTCATTAATGCAGTCCTATTAACTAACTGCTCTGAGAATGAAGCTTTCTGTAAGAGAGGACTTTTCAAATTACATTTAGGTATAAAACGGAATTCTTTAAGTAAACATTGAGTTAGGGACCTTGTTTAATAGGACAGAGACATATTAAACTTATAGAGAAGACGTCATAATATCGCTACATAGTATAAAACGTCGCTTTCTCTGTCTCTATGTCCCTTTGTATGCTTAAATCTTTAAAACTACGCAACGGATTTTGATGCAGTTTTTATATATAGTATAAAAACTGATAAAACTATAACAGATAGAGTGATTCAAGAGGAAGATTTTAGTAGGTACATATATAATTTATCAGGTTTTAGACAAAGCGGGCGAAACCGCGGGCGGTAAGCGGTATATTATATAAAGCAATTTTCCTTGTCTCCAAGTTAATTAAATAGTTGAACTGTCCGTGAAGCTCTTTCTAAATCCTCATATGAAAAATGATCTCACAAAAGGCACCTTATTTGTCTCGATATCAAAGAGCGCGCGAAAACGCCATTTCAACGAATCCCATATCCCGGGATTTGTTCCATATTCGCGTAGGATGGGATTATGGGATCCAAATGTTTTACCGATAGACGTGACTTATGAGGATGGTGCGAATTAAGCTGCGATTTGCCGCATTTCTACGCTTTTTACAAACGCGCTGCATTTTAAATCTATTGAATAAGATTACCTAGTGAAGTATAGAAATAAAACATGTTTAACTGTTTGTGTAAGTTGGTAGGTGTATTACAAATTATTGACATAAAAATTATTTTACGGTTGAATTTTTTATAGGGTGGTGCGAAGGGACTTCGTGTTCGTGTAGATTAAAAAAATGCTTTTAGATTATAACGAATTTAAGGAATTAAGGTAATGTATAGTTTATACTTTATAACTTTATATGACAAAGTGAATGCTAAAGTCGGGTGTAGGCACATAATTATTATGAAAAAATATCATCATTATCATTATCAGCCTACATTTGTCCACTGCTGGACATAGGCCTCAGTCATGGCACGCCACTGAGCCCAGTCGTTCGCTCGTTGTCGCCAGTTTTGACCAGCAACCCTGCGGATGTCGTCACTCCACCTTGTATCAGGACGTCCTAGGCTATGTTAATCAAGTACATTGATTAATAATTATAGGTATTATAAATTGAAAGAAAAAATAAATAAAACACTGTTTAAACAGTATAATATAATAATAATTTATTCAGCTTGGCGTATTAAAATTTATCGATTATATTTTTATAGTTTAACGTAATTACTTTGAGCTTTTAAGTTCAAATTAAAAAAGTTTTATGATGATAAAAATGCTGAACAAGGATTTGTTAATGGTTCTATATCTATACTAGATTATTATCCTAACAAAAGCTTTGCTAGAAATTTAACAATTGTTAAATGCGAACTCATTAAGTAAAAATAAAGATGGTTATTGTATTTATTTGCCATTTACACAGATCCTAATTATTAGGCACATTCACAATGAACATTTTGACAGAATCTACCTTTTACCTTTTCAATCCCCTGCTTTGTTTAGTGTTAATTAGGTAAACATTTGATACTTTATTATCGAAAGATTACATAATTGTAGACGTGGCTTAACATATTTTCCACACAATGAACACAATGAGAGTGCAGAATAGCGTAAAAACAAAAAGTCCAATATAAATATTGTATGAGGGTCGCTGGGAGGGTATTTACGGATAAAATAGCTCGTATTGTGTCGCTTCCGGCTATCCGGGGACGGTGGTTTATGAATTTATTGAATATTCTTGCAGACATCTTTACATCTTGTTGAATGTTATGTGTGCGAATGTTATTAAATGGGAAATGGGAAAACAAAATGGATACGGAATCGATATTAATTCTTGACGAATTGAATTCGCTAAACTAGTCACCCCGCGGCTTCCTATTCCTTAGGGATGTTGTTGGGAAAGCCGTAAAACGTTTTTGTTTATTTTTAATCTCTCGGTAAAAAAAAATATACATATACCTAGGTTTATTTCTTACTTAACAAATTAAGGTTTTCGTGTAATCTTTCAATCTCTTATTCAGCCATATTAAATAGGTAATAACAACACCAGAAAAAAAATATTCTCAGTGGCTTTATCAATACAATGTCCAAAATTCAATAACGTTGGTGATAATGAAGTTGGTAAGATTATCAAGGCATATTAATTTATAAGGATTAACGAAAATCGAATTCTTAAATGTAAATACTTAATAACAAAATAAGAAATTCTTATATTTACAACAACTCTCTCTACGTAAATTCTTTTGTTCAATCTTGTAACACGTGTCGCGAGAAAATGCACCTGCGGTACGGAGACAACGCTCTATAAAATATTACACAAATCTAACATTATTCTTCATTCACTGTAAATGTAATCCAGTTGTGGTATAAATAAAAATATTTCTTATAGAAACTCTACTCTTTATAAAGTGAATTGACAATTATGGTGGTAACATTGCATCTTGTATACGGTATCTGCATACGGTTTATTCCTGGACTAGTTATACTGTATAAGCAAAACATAAACATATATATTTTAATCTGATAAATGATAAACCTATAGATTCTCAACTGGTCCAATAATATAGGAGACAAAAACAAAGATTATCAATATGGTAAATATCATCTAAACTTTCTTTCGTTAGGTACAGTATAATGCAAAGATGATGTGTCCTAAAATTAAGTATAAATTATATTTATATACATAAGTAATTATATAAAATATCGTATAATATGTTAAAATTGACATAATATAACTGGTGATTGTATTTAAAAAGAATTTACCCTTGAAAATTCTTCATAACTTCGGTGAATGTACATAAATACCGAATCAAAAATATTTGGTTCGGTTTGTTAAAATTGGTTAATTAAATAAATTGACGCTTTAAAATATGTGACCAGTTTTGAATCGTATTATCACAGACTAATAATAATATGCTATGGTATTATCTACACTTTTATTCGCGACAGTATCCTCCTTGGAAAGTTTTTTTTAATAAGTTAGATATCTGTGTAATCTATCTTTACATACCTCACATTCATAGATAAATATACAAGCGAATAAACTGATAACAATATAATTATGACCCTAATTCAATATCAAACGTTTATCGGAAGTTCGCAAAAGTTTGACGGGAAATTAAATAAAACTCATAATTCATTATGAAACATATAATGTGGAATATATC
>CAJQZN010032511.1:48431-62749 GCA_907164685.1 Colias eurytheme
GCATTCTACACATTTAACATACAAAAAAATTACAGCAATTTCAACACTAACACACACGAAATAAGAACTATAGTTAGGCTTAAAATTCTAGTAGCTGAAGAAGCCTGCGGTGGGGTATAATGAATAGAAAATAGGTTATTCCAGAAACCCATTCTTTGCTGATGGATGTTCACTCTTGCTTCTTCTTGGAACATATGATTAGATGTTGTGGTATCTTCACCACTTAGACGCAATGCTACGGTAGATCCTGGTGTATAAGGATTCCAAATAACATTGGTGTTGGCTGGGTTTGGGTCTCTGAAATGTGAAATTAAGCTTTTAGTCGATTATTTAAAAAAAATGAATTATCACACTATTATCGAAATTGTTTGGATGACTAATCTTGGAGTCATAAGTATTGATAAATTTGTGTCTACTGTTTTGAAACTTACCCATTTCTAGCAAATGCAGCGAATCGTCTCAATAACGAAGTCTGTACAGGATAGTCGCCTGCACGTAAATCGTAATCAAATAGATAGTTTAATATCGCGCCATGCTTAGCTCCTGTTACTGGTATTTGAGGATATGCCCAATCTGAGTTATGGGTTCCTCGGAAAGCAAATTCAAGTAATCTCACCGAAGACCTCGAAGTTGCTGCTCTTTCGGCTATTCCCCTTAACACAGAAACTAATATCATTGTATCTCCTTGATAGTCTAAGAAATCTTCAATAGTTTCCATACTGATTGCTTTCTGTGCAAAATAATATTCCCTAATTGATTGCGCTACAGCAGACTTGTTTTGCGCTGATTCAAATTTAAGATCGGCTTGAATAAAATCTGTAAAATTGCTTTGCATCTTGTTCAACCAATTACGGAAAGCTGCTTGTTCTGCCCTTATGGTGCCTTCCTTATCAACAAAAGCAGCAATGTACGGAACGTGACTGTAATTTCCATTGCGTAGTAAATTTATAGGAGCGTCAGTTAAAACACTCTCATTTGATCTGAGATTCTTATCTTCGATACACGGTGCGAATAGGGGAGTGTTGTTATAGAACTCGAAGTCATTTAGTACTGGTGCAAGGACATTTATATGTGTTGAGACCAGCGATGCAGCGAGCTGTGCTGGTGATTTACCACCGTATCCTAATTTCTCGCCTACACTTTCTGCGTACTTGAGAGGCTCATATGCAACAGCCCAGGGAGAGAGTGCCGATCCACTTATAGCGATGACTTTGTGAACTAAACCTTGCGCTAGAGGCGATAAAGTTATCAATTCCGCTATTGCAGCGCCTGAACTATGTCCAAGCAATACAACATTATTTGGATCTCCACCAAAACCAGCTATATTGTTCTTAATCCATTGTAATCCTTGGATAACATCTTTGAGTCCAGCATTACCTGGTGCTTCAGGTACACCTAAACAGAGAAATCCGAATATCGATAGTCTGTAATTTATTGAAACGACCACTAAGTCTTCCTCTACAAGTTTCTTTACGGAGTACACTTCTTGTCTGGTGGTAGTATATTCTTCACTTTCAAGCCAGACAAGCACTGGTCTATTGCTGGCAATTGAGTTTGGTGTGAAAACATTAAGTACCAGGCAATCTTCGACTCCAACAAGACCTCGGCTAGTAGGGTGAGCGCAAATAACTTTAGTGTCTATTGCGTGATATTCTCCTGGATATACAGGTGGTGGAGTAGGTGCCTGAAAGTATAAAAATACATAATTAGTTTTATTTTGTTATAAAAAAGCCAGCCACGAAAATAAATTTAATGTCGTTTGTCATTTTATTTGCTTTTACTTGGAAGTAATCTTATCAGATAATACCTAACCTATATCTTGAAGCTTATCGAATCTTTATTTATTCAATTTATTTGTATTTAATATAAAATAACTACTCTAAATGTCTCAAAATTTGGGTGCAAATGTAAAATGTTTTAGGAGGTAACGTACATGTGTTATCAAATACTTCAATGTTTTTAGTCGTATCTTTATTAATTAATAGAAATTAATATGTTTACTTTCACATCAATAGCAATTACCTGTTTCGTTATTCACATAATTCATTGTATTCGTAGAAACGTAGCTGCTAATTTCATAAAGTTTATTAAGGTATTTTGATATTTGTTCAAAGTTAGATCCGAATTTCGACAAGGGAACGTTACCGTTGCAGTACAGCTGCCTGCCGGTATTATGTGATTTACTTTCATTCAGGACCTCAGGTAAAATAATTTGAGCATAGTAGCCGGTCCTTACATTTTGTGTATAGGTACTCAACTTCTTTCCGCGCCTAATCTAATTAAGAGTTGTGACTCATTGAGTTATATCGCTAATTTTGTCACTTAACCTATGTGTGGATAAAATAATTTGGAATTTCGTGAGCTATTGAACTTCTTACATAATTATCTCTACATTATAATAGGTAACAGTTAATGTACATACTTTAGGAGCATAATATGCTGATTACGGATATAAATAGGTACATCTGGATACGGAAAGCTTGCGATTCTAAAACTAAAATAACATGTAAAATCAACATATTATTGTTAAACGTAGGTATGTAGTTACCTAAGTGTGTGTAAAATATTCGCACTTAGTAATACTGAATACAGTAGGTACATACGTACTGTGTTTCTAATTATTGCTTTTATCAAAACAACGTAAGGACATTCAAGCGAAAATTGAAGTTTGATTATAAGGTAAATAATAATTTAATTCTTTAAATATTTATTTTCAGATGTCGGCGTTACCGGCAACCTCGGCAACCTTATCTAAAATTAATATTATCACTTTTAATACCTATTATCTTCTATCTTTCATTTGTTTGAAATTATATGAAATAGTATTATTTTTGCTTGAATAGTCTTTAGGCATTGTAATTAAAAGTAAATAAAGATAATAAGTACCTACTACAATCTAACTTCGACGAAATTGTAGTGCCAATACATACAAGCATGTGTGACGTAATGCGTTTAAATAAACACATTTATTATCTAGATACGCTCACACGCATAGTAAATGCAAAGAAAATGTTCAAATACCTTGAATCGATTCAGCCCAGCCGTAGAGCCGGCATAATGTATTCCGTAAAACGAATAATAGTTTCCATCGCTCGCCCGGCTACCGATAACAACACCTTGCGTCGTGTTTACAGAGAGGTTATCTTGCGCGTACGCAATCGCGAACAAACACACGAATATAAACATTTTTGACGTCCACGCACCTCAGCGCTCTGGTGCGGAATGAGGACGGCAAGGAAAAATGTAGAGTAGATTGCAGAACCCTTTTTATCAACATATTGTATTGTAGATTACCAAGAAATGTCAAAGTAGATCTTCAAAAATGAATCGAGGTGCATGTTGAGGATCTTGTAAATGCGAAGTCGATATGAGGCGTGGGATTTTTGTCCATATTTATGCAACATATATTTGATTTGAAAACATGAATTTTTAATTCACACTATTTTGGAACGAATATATTTTCACACTATTTTTATATTATATTATATGGTTGTGGATAGATATGACTGATTTGCAAGTGATGCTATCTGTCCTCGATTTTTTACTATAAGAAGTTATTAAACGATGTGACGACAAAAATGTGATTTTTATTTTGTAGTTCGTGAGTAAGCAGGGCAATAAAGTAATTACATCATAAACAGGTATGGTAATAACTAATCAGTAATAACCGTCCTGTGTAGTTACGGCAATTGTTAAGATTTATAAAACTTAATCACCCGTTGTAAATCATAATTAGTAATGAACCTAATGACTCCTCTATCAGCATATTCGTAGTAACAGCGTTGGTTTCAGATTTAAAGAGAAGAATTTTGAGTTATTTTTTGAATTTGGATATTAAGTTTTATAGCATTCTTCATAAAAAATATCGGTGCGGGAGATTTCTAAAACGCATGCCACAGGAACGCATTCTGGGTACTCGCAAAACCGCAAGCAAGCCAGACGCGATAGATTTATTTGATAATATTAAATTTCATAGATTTCTTATCAAACAAGCACTCACGAATGAAATTATATAATGAAAAAGGATTTCGTCAAGAGGTGCAAAATGTATATCGACCGGCTTCATTAGTCGATATCACGATCTATATAAAGAAAGCGGGGAATCCCCGTATAACGAACACAAGAATCGACTTGTGTTATTTTAAGTGCGGGACTTTATATTCCATCACTAAAGCGTATTTTTATGTTTTTTAAACTGTATTTAAGAATATTTTTATTATACATAAATATATTACGTAGGTACCTATAGTTGAAACAATTCAAAACTCAAGTGCACATATTTTTGAAGAACAAGCAATCTAAACTATAATTCATATTATAAAAACAATGTATGGACTGTAATATTATAGTATGTTTAAACGAATGTGCAATTTTCCTTACGTAACGAGAAAACTAGTTTTAGTACTTCAATTTTCTTTAACATTTCATTAGGTAGGTATTTTTTTAGTACCTATACATGAATGAAAATGATTTGGGATTATGTTTGAACTACATGATAATATATTTTGTCCACATCTGGGATTTATTTTGAAATATTCTGTAGTAATGATAATGTTTATGGACTTCAGTGAAAGAAAATAAAATATTTCTGATGTTCATGATTGAAGAGATCAGAAGAACAAATAAGTCATCTTAGCTCTACATTTTTCAAGAGTTTCAATTTTACTTACAAATCTAAATATTTTATTTACTAACTAGTAAATAAAATATTTAGATTTGTAGTTGTTCTTATGATTACTTTTTAAGTATTATGGGCACTTAAAAGTTGGGCTATCTCACTTCGGCGTACATACAATTTTGCGTAAGTAAAGGTTAAAAGAGGTTAATTACAAAGGGCATGGGTTTGACACACCTTCACTAGCAGAAGTACTATGGCTGGAAATTAAATAGAATGCACATATAGGTATTAAAGAGACACTAGCTTTCCGCCCGCGGCTTCGCACGCTTTGTCTAAAACTCAATATATTATATACCAAAACCTTCCACATGAATCACTCTATTTACTAAAAAAAAACCACATCAAATCCCGTTGCGTATTTTTAAAGATTTAAGCATACATAGGAACATAGAGGCAGAAAAAGCGACTTTGTTTTATACTATGTAGTGATTAGCTATGCTCTTGTTATATACATATAGTATGGTTATGCGAACGTTATTGTTTTTTTCGAATGCTATTGTAATTGGAAATGTTATTTTTTGAAGTAAGTAGGTAAATTTACCTACTATCCATTGTAAACTTAATATAAATGAAAATTATTAATTAATAATTTTCATTTATATTAAGTTTACAATAGATTATTATATTACAAAATAAGGAATTGCTGATTTGTTTTATTTTTAGTTGAACCTACCTTGAACTTGTATCGTAAAGCTCCTTTAGAATAAATGTTTTACATAATAATACATGAATTTAACTTAAACAGCTAACTGCGCATTTGTAACAAACCTCCTAAAAGTCGGTTATGAAATATCCGCCGTCAATCAACACTGTAGCTACCAAGGTTCTCAGAAAAGACCTATCCACAAATTAATAGAAATTAGAATATGTACTAGAAATAGATTATCATTTCCTATCAAAATAATCATGAATTATTAAATTACCAGGAATTATTACTATCACTCATACTCTGCTAAAGTTAATGACTAATTTTACACTTTTAAACGCAATAGAAAAATTGTCGTTTAAAACAAATTAAATGATTTTATTAAGAATACAAATCCTAATTTGGTGTGCTCTCCTTTTTTACACTATGTCTATGGCATTTCTCGATACCAATAGAGACGAAATTCTAGAAATTTACCGAATAAAAAAACCAATAAATTGTGAACAAAAAAGGAGAGCTTATATATTAATATCTTATTGATGTAATTCGATATTGTTTTTATATGCTCGTACCTGTGGCTCGTACTGTTTAAAGCAACAGCATACAAAAATAAAACTCTTATTTTCCACTATTTGATATGTACGTACAAAACAGAATTAAATTCATAATAATGTTTAGCAGCTTCGTCAATAGTAAACTAATATGTATTGTAGTAGAACATACATCAATTAACATCAATCCTAGCTAAGCCGGTTGAATAGTGGCTTGTATTGTTCAAGTGAATAGCGTATAGTGTAATCTATCAATCAAGATGGTATTGCGCACTTAGATAACTCTTCTTGGTTCTTGGTCTTCAAGCGTAGAGTGAACGCGTACCTACAAGACAAGCGCGCAGCATCTCAGACCGCATCTTAGCTTCATATCTCGAGATTGTGGTCGAGCACTTCCCTATTGTCAATAAAAAAAAATAGGGATTGAACATCATTTTTAGTTATGTTTTGTAAACATGCATACGTTTCTTCATTCTTCATGAGGATAGAATATTGTTAAAAGACCAGTGAAATAAATTAAAAAGGATTGTGGGCTAAACACTTTTGATCGTTGAAAGATGAAGAATAATGTTGAGGACAAAATTAAGCATATGCTTTTAATATTATTAACATTTTTTCCACTTAATAATATGAAGCATACTTAAATGATGATTCATAAAGTATGAAATAAGTCAGCGAACATTTCCTTTTTGAGTAAACTTTGGATAAACTCATTGAAAGTAAACAGAAATGACTGATACCGTGATATCGATTCTGTCAATCACATTTACTGATAAAATAATGATAAAATAGTTCAACAAGATATCAGTGTAATTCACATTATAATGGTATGTTTGTAACGTAGGATACATACATAATTATCCGACACTAGCAGTCCGCCCCGGCTTCGCCCGTGGTACACATGTACGTTTTCTCTACATAAGAACCATCCTCGTACTTCAAGGAATATAATAAAAAAGAATAAACGAAATCGGTTCAGCCGTTCTCAAGTTATGCGCTTACCAACACATTTTGGGATTCATTTTTATATATAAGAATAACCCACGACCCCTTCCCCGGAGGCCGTGGGTATCTATGCAAGATTTCCCCACTTAAAAAAAAGAAAAAAAAAGGATACATACATAATACATGGTTTTTCAGCGAGAATTTAAATCTACCTATACTTAGTATTATAAAGCTGAAGAGTTCGTTTGTTTGAACGCGCTAATCTCAGGAACTACGCGTCCGATTTGAAAAATTCTTTCATTGTTAGATGGCCCATTCATCGAGGAAGGCTATAGGCTATAATATATCATCACGCTAAGGCCAACAGGAGCAGAGCCACGCGGGTAAAACCGCGGAGCACAGCTAGTTTCTGATATAACTGATCCTGAAACTAATATATTACAAGTAAATTATATTAAGTATGAAGTCAGGTGTATTTTTTGTTCATTATTTTTTATCTATTCATTTCTTTGTAATTATGTATGTAATACGTAATCATCGCGAAGATGTTTTTTCCGTATGCTTATACTGCCGCCTCTACATATTCTTATAGATACATTTTGGTAAAGTTATTGGGGCATAGATTTGGATTTATAGGTTTTATACTATAGAGATATGCGAATATCATTATTAAGCTGGTAGAAAATATACATACATTTCAATGGCAAAAAAATATTTAAACATTCTATCGCAACAAATTAATACAATGAAACTTAAAAAATAAAGGGGTAAATAGGTACTTCAGAATTTAAACTAGGCTAGAGTCAAGAGTGAGACTATAAAATAATGTCAGTCAAGCAGAAGCTTATCCAATAGGTAATTTGAAGATATAGACTTACTTCTCCGAAAAAAAATCTGCAGAGATTCCACTGAATGTTATGAAAACAGCCGATATCAAAATATATTATTATGCTATTTTCACCTCATAAAACATGAGTAAATACAAGAAATCAAGATATTTTCACTGTATGGAGTACCAATAAAAACCTTTGTAATATTTTCAGAACATTCAAAAAGATTTCCCGATTTCGTGAATACCAAGGTTTTCAATTACTTGACATAATAAGAATATTATGAAGAATATTATGCGGTGCGTCACGTTCAGGCATAATGGCTTAGTATTAAGGGTTAATTTCATTTTTATATTCAAGCTTTGATGCTAAAGGGTTAATCGCCTAATTGTTTCTTTAAAAAAAGGGGAATTAAATAATCACTAAATAGTGTTATATAATATAGTCGCTATGCGCTGTGTATCTGTGTGTATGTTTAGAATTTAAATCATTATAACATAATATTATTATACATATAAGATAGATGTACCTATCTATCAAGAGTAAAAAATATAGTCAATAGAAAAAAATAGTTTTAATTAAAAAATGTTTGCATAATTATTCAAACATTTTTTTGCCCCGAACAACAAAATTGTGGAACAGCTTGCCATCTTCGGTGTTTCCATCTGCCTACAATATGGATGCCTTCAAAAAAAGCCATTGCGTCTCCCAAAGGCCGGCAAAACAGTCACAAGGTTACCTGACGTTGCAATTGCTCATGGGCGGCGGTGATCACCTTCATCAGTGCACCGCCAGCTCCTTTGCTGGTTTCAGTATAAATAAAAAAAAGTTATTATCCATTATAATAATATAATATGTAGGTACCTAGTTCATTTTTTGATGCATCCAACCGACAATCTTATTACAAGTTTGAGGAATCGTTGTTACATCTTCAGTACAAGCAAAGGATCATTGAATTAATGATGTACTCCGATTGAAATATAAAATGAGTATAATAGTAAATTGGAACAGTATCCAACCAAGGCAATTTGTTGCATTTACCCAATCGTAACTGGCTTGCATCCAGACATGTAGTCAAAGAGAGAATTTTCTTTGAAAATATTTTTAGATGAATATTTTTTATGGATTTAGTACGTTTTGGATTGCGCTCGTTTCAGGCAGTATTCGGAAAGCTTTGTGGTAAAGAACAGTGTCCAAAGATAATCATTAAAAATATTCACTTGTGCGATGATGAGTTATGCATAACCAATACCTTTCTGCAGCTCATTTTAATTCTTATTTTACATTACTTAAAATTTGATAAATATTATATTCAATAGGTTCAGAACTTACTGATAAATATATAATTCTTGGTACCTACAGTGTCATGTTTTCGTAATTTTATCCTTATTTATATTGTATATCCTTATTTATACCTATATTAAAATTTAATAACCGAATAACAATATCAATCAAGCTTGTATCTATTAGAAAATCAATGGATGTAAAATTTTCTTTTATAATCCATCCATGTTTGAAAACATTTATTGATTTTTACCAAAAGTGAGATACTAAAAAAGGAATATAGCAACGGCTCTTACATTTTTACGTAATTCCTCTGTATCCGATACCCACCAACCATATATTATTCATTATTGGCCCACATCGTGACTTTTTGATACCCCGGCTAGAGAGTTCAGAATAGTATTTTGTTTTTGTAATACATTGATGTAGCTTAACATTGAATTGGCTTGTTATTCTTGAGTTTTTCCGACAAAAATCTTAATAATATCCTTCTAATAATATGTATAAATACAAAGGATCTTAAAGATGTGAAACAAATATTGATATTTCGAATATAACTTGACATAATATTATGTTATTTTTGATTTGATTAGGTACCTACCATTGGAGCTAATACGGTAGGTACCTAATACCTAATAGGCACGGGCATAATTTCTAACTGCACACAATGAAGTTGTTAATTTTACATAGTTATAGGGTACATACCATATTCTAGTTCATTAAACATAACCGAGAAAGCATCGTATAAATCATCATTAGAAAGACCTTATTTGTGCGGTCCGCCATTTTGTCTTCCCCAAGCCATTACCTCCATTTGCTCAATTGCGACTCTACATTCTAGAATCTTGTTAGAGCATACGTGAAATTGCTACATTTTATAGGGTTTTAAATTAACTTTATACATGTAACATTGTACATATAATCCAAACTAATGAAAGAATTCAAGAATTTGGAGCGAACGCTAAAATGCTGAGTTTCGTCTTGTCTTTCTAGAGATTGGAAGCAATTTCTTACAAGTGTTATTTCTTTAGAACCCATTGTTGAAATTGTCTGTAACGTTTGAAAAAACATGTGTTACAAAATAAAGCTTACAGCCTTTTCACTTGACGACAATATAGGGAAAGACTTGGG
Organism: Colias eurytheme; assembly: GCA_907164685.1. Classification (NCBI taxonomy): domain Eukaryota; kingdom Metazoa; phylum Arthropoda; class Insecta; order Lepidoptera; family Pieridae; genus Colias; species Colias eurytheme. Next base: position 58,497 of record CAJQZN010032511.1, read on the forward strand.
TACAATGGCTACTACGATCAAAATCTTTATAAGCGTTCTTATTTTTATAAATATTCGAAAATAAACGAAAGGTATGTAAAGATTAAATGCCGCTGGCTAATAGAGCTGTTTAAAAAAAATATCTAAATCTCTTTAGTACTTGTTCTAAAGATGTTAAATTTTTAACAGTACAGGTATGGATAAAGCAAGGGTTGAACAATACTGGTTCATTAAACACATATACGTCTGAGTCAGAGGTTAGGAGGCCAAGGTCAGGCCCCAGGAAGCACTAATTACTTAACATCTAGGCATACCTAATTTGCATAGTGCCCTTCGAAATGGTATATTGCAATTAATGTATTTATGAGCAATAGAGCAATTAAATCTTGAGTACACTTTTAACCTGAAATATTTTTTGGGCATAAGTAGTTTTAAAAGGAAATTACTAATACCTTGATTAGTAGGTATACTTGATCAAAACGGCATTCTAATCTATAATTTAATATATTTTTTATTTATATAATATATTATTAGGAAAAAGTTTGTTGTGTTGAAGAGATTTATATGATTTACGCATCTCTCAAATAACTATAAACCACAATATAATGATCTTCAGTACACTCGCTCTATTTTCAGAGTGCATAAGTTTTAAGATCTGGGTCAGGTCTTTTCAGACTGGTTTATTACATTCGATCCAGAATGAGATGGAAGAGTGTCAATGGTACATCATGTTATAGGTTAGAAAGAGATGGATATTACATTGAAATGTATACAAAGACCATTCGTATCACACATGCGCGTGAGTTTGCCGGTCGTTGAAAATAAACAATATTTCCGATTCGTAATTTTTTGCGATGTGTTCCTACATTATAATGAGTTCTGTGTTTTATTATGTTAATTGTTAACTGGTGAATGGAGTGATGTGAATAATGTGAAATTATGTTTACAGGACCACTAAAATATATTAAGGTAATAGGACCTTTACCTTTTTAGTTAAATTACAATACTGATTAAAAATTACAAGTGCGCTCGTTATTCAGTAGAAATACAGTACGATTAAATGCTCTACAAAAAGCTGGAACCCCAGTAGTACAGTTTTCTTCACATATTTTCACAGAAAATTCTCGAAATAAAAGGAATTTATTCGGATGATTGAATCAGTAATTGCTCTATGGTGTGGAATCACCAGAGGCCATTTAAATGGTTTTAGTTGAAGAAATCCCAATTATTAGTGTTTATGTGATAGTATTATCTAGTCACGAACTTAGCATAAATAAAAGACTTGCCAAACTGAATTTTTCCCAATAATGTGCGCTTTTCCAGAGTGTTCGCGAATTATTTATATCGAAAAAAAAGTATTAAAAGGTGTTCTATAATAATTAGATACGATTGTAAAAAGTTAATAATGAAGACAGAAAGATCGTAAAAGATAAAGACAAATAAGTGGAAGTATTAATCATGAAAGAGGTTCTAATTAAAAAGTATTTAGTACCTAAGTAAGTTCTGTATCCGAATTTGTCTTCAGACACTAATTTTTTTAAATAGTTTTTTCTTTCATCGGAAATTATGATACTTATCTCTACTAATATTATAAAGCTGAAGAGTTTGTTTGTTTAAACGCGTTAATCTCAGGAACTACTGGTCATATTTAAAAAATTCTTTCAGTGTTAGATAGCCCATTAATTGAGGAAGGCTATAGACTATAGGTATATCATCTCGCTAAGACCAACAGAAGCGGAGCCACGCGGGTGAAGCCGCGGAGCGCAGCTAGTTTAGTTAGGGCTGATTTTTCAATCCTTGGTTAAAACTTATTCGTCAAATAATGTATAAAACTACCATTTTAAAAATGTATTCTAATTCTGCCCGTATTTGACAGTTTACGTGACATTTTAATATGATAGTGTAATACTTTATTAGACGGATAAGTTTAATCCAAGCATTGAAAAATCAGCCCTTAAATAACTAAAGTTTTACAAAACATTTAATATAATAAATGACAAATGGATGAAAGAGGTCATCTAAAAAATCCTTACAGTGAACAAGTTATTAATACACTGAAACATAACTTTTAATGGGGTCCTGCGAAACATTCTGAAGATTGCTTGTTAGTTGACTTCGGTATTTTGAAATAATGTTAAACTATCATTTCTGTTTAGGTACTTTTTTTCTTTCTATCCTATTACTGGATACTTCTTGTTCTCGAAAAGTAAAAATATATTTATTATTTTTTATAAGTACCTACTTTCAATAAAGTTTTCACGTTATTTGTTAAATAACTTATAACTGATAATAACTCTTAACATAATTGAACATAATTGAATTCACAAAAATGTGTGAGGATTCTGATCCTCAAAACTTTTACTTACCCATAAAAGGACAAATATTTGATATCCATACAATCGCTGTGGTAAACATTCTCAATTACCTTTAATATTCTGCCTTTGTTACATAATTAAAGCGCTTTACCCTTCCTGTAACATAGTTCTGTCAATTATGCTAAAATTTCAGTGGCTTCGCTCAACAGGTATGAAAGAGCTTTAACTCGGAACTCAACTATACGTGACTATACCGTGACTTTCATAGAACGGAGTCTTTTTCATTTTACGTCAATTAGAACGGATTGCCTTAGTTTTTGTGAAGCGTTTTTAATTATGCCGTTATTAACAGGGATTTCAGGATTCAGACAAAGGGATAATGATGTAATTATGCACATCAATCTTCTAACAATGAAAGCTTTAGCAGAAAATTACAATTTTATATTAGTCGGTTGCTTCCATGCCACGTGAATAAAGAACATACTTATTTACAGTTAGAGATAGAGCTAATGTACATTATAATTTTGTATTAAAATGAAATAATTATATTGCGCTCTTATATTATACTCGCAAAAAAAAAAACACAAGCACATTATTAACCATACTGTTTATTTAAATACACAAACAAATAACACAAAGAAATCAAATTAAAACTTTGGTACCAATACCATCGTTCATTTCGCTATGCATTTAAGTTTTCCACTTGGTCTCTTGAGACGCGTCCTTGTTTCTAAGTTAGCAATAAGCAATAACTTAGTACCTGGGGACGGAAAAGGGACTCAAATATATTTAGATTAATGCGGTTTTACTTCATTGTTCTATAATTTGGTTGAAGTTATTTGAGAATGACTACTGCTGACCAATTGTTAAGGTTAAAGTTTCTAAAATACATACTAACTACTAAGTCTTATGCCTTGCGGTTATGTCGCTATCAAAACCACAAACAAAAGCTATAAAGCTAACAGCTAATGTGTTATTCGGATACAAGCTACAACAATCCTATTCTATAATTTTATTAAACCTAAATTCATATGATGAATATAAGAACAAATTAAAATGAGTTGTACAACGTAACATCAGACTGTATATTGAAAAAGCATAAAAATTCTTCATCATCTAAGGTATATTATTTAGGTGTTTTGATAAGTATAAAAAAAACTCTCCCTTACAATTAAAATTGTTGGATAAATAATGAATTTAAACTGTAATTGTATATTCATCTAAATGATGTTTTTGTGGCAAGAGTCATTAAAATTTAAATCAACGTTTTTAATACGCAATTAGCATCACAAAAGGAGTTTCAATAATGTAAAAATTTAAGGGCTGTAGGGACCAGAGGTTTCATCACGTGCCCATGCATAAAATAACGGTAATTCTGAAGCCTGAATAATAAAATATCCTATTACAAATACTGGTAGCTATAAAAGTACCACAATATTTATTGTATCCCATAATAAATTCCTGAGGAAATAATGGGTCGTGGAATGACATTAGCATTTCGTAAATGATTTTTTAGCCGATTTTAATATTATATAATAGATAATAGCATTTATATTCGTAGTTGAATAGTAAGATACGCCCGCATGACGGAAATTTAATATTTTTTTAAGTTTTTATATACCTACGTCTTTAAATCATAATATGTAGAGACTAGGTTTAGTTGTTTCTCTGATGTTAACAAAGACACTCTTACACTTTTACTGCAAAATGGGATCTAGATAAAGTAAAGCGTGAATAATATTATCTGGATTAGCACATAATATATTTTTATCAAAGCTTATAAAGCCGTTGAGTAAAACTTATAAAGTAATAAGAAAAAAGTTTGGAAAATCCAAAAGTGCACGCCTCATAATTTTTTTTAATAATTATTTATTAATTATTATTTTTGTTTATTTAATAACAATTAAACCACATCGAATCAGACCCTGAAAAATGAAAGGGTTCTATTCCTGAGCATAC
>CAJQZN010032512.1:0-42531 GCA_907164685.1 Colias eurytheme
GAAATTTAAGTATGTTTCAAGAAGCTTATATCTAATACACTGGAGATTTCAGTATGAACATTAACTTGTAACAAGAAAATATTACCTTGAATGACGTCTGTATGTTTTTTTATCCCTTTCAAACCTAACTTGGCAAGTGGGTGTGAAAGGGATAAAAAAACATACATATGTCATTCAAGGTCATATTTTTTTATTTTATTGGTAATAGGGAAGCGCTTGACCACAATCTCGCCTGATGTTAAGCTGAGATGTGGTCTAAGATGGAACGCGCTTCCCTAGAAGGTACCTGTTCACTCTACGCTTGAAGACCCCCATATTGTACTCGTCGGGGAACACAGACTCAGGAAGCATGTTCCAGTCCCTCGCGGTTCGGATAAAGAATGTGGAACCAAACCGCTTAGTCCGGGTACATGGAACGTCCACCATATGGCGAAGGGCGATGCCTAGAGTATGTGCGCCTCGACGATCGATAGAAGAACGGGGATGGCGGAACGAGATCGTGCAGTTCCGCAGCGCACTCTCCAAAGTGTATCCGATAGAAGACCGATAAGCTGGCCATATTTTCTTGTTACAAGTTTTCTTGTTCATACTGAAATCTCCAGTGTATTAGATAAGCTTCTTGGTATGTCTTATATTTCCGTGATAAATGTCACACATAATATGTCGAGGGTGGCATTGACATTATACTAATAATATGACATGTGCATGAATGGCATGAACGTAGGTTTTTTTCGGCTTCGTTGTGTCGGAGAAAACACGTGTCTCAGAGATTGTTTTTGTTTTTTATTATCCTATTATTTTTCTAGTGATACCAAACTTTTTGTTGTGTTTGTGCTGTTTGGGTAAGCAATAGAAAACTAATTTTCCTTTTGCAATATGGGTCCTGACCCTCCGGATCTTAATAAACCACCCGATTTACAGAGTGAGATGATGGAAGCAGAGACTACGGGCCACAAAAGGCTCCGTTCCGATCACTCCTCTAAAGACTCTGACATTTTACCCTCCAAACGCCATATCCCTGATCACGACTATACTATCCCAGCCACCCAAACTACCTATATTGACCCAATTCTTTTGAATCCCCCATCTTATACTGGCGAAGAGAGTGGACCATACATAGTATATGTGTCTCGTACTGAGGAAGACCCTTCGGCCGGCCTAAGTATAAGACCCATTAAATTCGGTTCGTTCTTGTATAAACACCGTGTACAGAATATAACTAAAGATGGTGTTAGACCTATAGGCCGTAATAAAATATCGGTACAATTTACTTCAGCAGCAGATGCAAATAATTTTCTTAATTTTTCAAGTTTAAAGGAAGCGAAATTTAAAGCCACTATTCCCTTGTTCCATATAACCCGTATGGGCATCGTCAAGGGTGTCCCTACTGAATGGTCAATGGAGGAATTTGTAAGTTACATAGACTTTCCAGGAGGATGTGGTAAGGTTTTAAAGGCGAGACGTTTAAATAAAAAGCAGAAAATTGATGGAGTTACATCTTGGACACCGTCCCAATCTGTAGTCCTTACCTTTCAGGGGCAAACTATGCCCAACAAAATATACTGTTTATACACTGCCATGCCGGTTGAGGTTTATCAATTTCCTACTATCCAGTGTTTTAAGTGCTGTCGGTTCGGCCATGTTCGTGAACAGTGCCGTTCCAAAGAACGCTGCTATCGGTGCACTCAGATGCATGCGGGTGATAGCTGTCCCAAAAAAGAAGTAGAGGCGTCCTGCCTCTACTGCTCCGGCAACCACTTTGCAACAGATAAAAGCTGCCCAGAGCAGGGTCGTCAAAAAGCGATTAAATTGTTGATGGCGACGGAAGGTGTCTCATTTGAGGAGGCATCTAAATTGATTCCATCTTCACGCAGAACATTTGCGGAAAACGTTAAGACCCATCCATCTACCATCCACTCAATAACTCCTGAATCTCACCTCACATTATCAAACCAACCTATCCCTACGGTTTCTTACAAAAAAACTGTAATGAGACCTCCCCGCCCCAGGGCTACTTTGGGAACCACTTATAATACAAGCGCTCATAACGCCATTGTTCGCGACGTTCCATCTTCCCTCCCCAATGGGTGCGCTTTAATTAATAATAATACCACCTCATCCTCGGCCCCTTCGCGCAATGAAAAACTTTTAGATATGTGTCTATCATTTATTGAAAGTTTAATAAATGAATACCCCGAAAAATTACCGTCCAACGTTGCCTTAAGATTCTCCCGCTTTTCTTCTATACTTTCAAACCATGGATCTAGTGTTCCTCCAGTGGAATGCACAGAGTATTCGTCGCAAAAAACATGATCTGATAGAGTTAATTGCCTTGCATAAACCTGTTGTGGCTGCCATCGCGGAGACATGGTTAATTCCTGGTTCTCATTATTGGGTTCCGGGATTTTCTTGTTTGCGTGATGACAGAGATGACGGTTATGCTGGAAGTGCTCTACTTGTAAACCGATCGATACCATTCACCCAGATTCCTCTTCCGTCGCACGGACGGTATTTCAATGCCGTCGCAGTGCGAGTCTTTGATATCTCCTTTTTATCTGTTTATATACCTCATCCTCATTCCAGTATTATCCCTGACCTATCGTTAATTATTTCCTCTCTCCCCCCTCCCGTGATAATTATGGGAGACTTCAATGGCCACCATACTTCATGGGGATCTTATATGTGTGATACCTTTGGACGACTTTTAGTGGACCTCTTTGATGATTTAAATTTATGTGTAATCAATGATTGTGCCCCTACTAGAAGAGTTTCCCCCATGCAAAATCCTAGAACTGTAGTCGACTTGAGTATTTGTTCATCTATACTAGCCTCCTCCCTTTCTTGCCGCACCCTCACATCTACGTATGGTAGTGATCATTTCCCAATTCTCCTTTCCTGTTCCCGTAATGTTCATATCCCCTCCTCCTCTTTTCCTCCCTTACTTAAATATAAATTAGAAAGCGCTGATTGGGACTCTTTTGCACTCAATCTTGATTCTAAAGTAGCTAGTCTACCAGAAGTTCTTCGACAGAATTGTATGCTCTCATATAACTCCTTTGTTTCCTGTCTCCACTCTGCTGCTTCTGAAACCCTGCCTGTAAAGCGTACCCCCTCATCATCTCCCAGAAAAATATCCCCTCCCTGGTGGGATCATGAATGTTCTGAGGTGATTACTGAACGAAAGGTTGCCGAAGACAGATACAATTCTAATATGAGTTTCGAAAATTTTATTATTTACAAACGAAATGCTGCTCATGCGAAACGATTTCTTTCCAAAAAAAAGAAACGAGGTTGGATACGATTCTGCGAGAGCTTATCACCTACTACACCTCCATCCATTGTATGGAAAAATATTCGTAGATTCCGTGGTTCCCTTTCCTATGTCAACCCATCTTCCAATAATCCTGATATTTGGCTCAACGATTTTATAAATAAATTAGCCCCCCCTTTTGTCCCTTCTGCGGATCTTATTCTCCTACCTCCGTTTGATTTTATATGTAATAATAATGCTAATGGAATAGATAGCCATTTTTCTAGCCAAGAGCTGGATACCGTGCTTGAAGGCCTAAAGGATTCGTCCCCAGGGCTAGATGGCATCCCCTATTCATTTTTAAGTAGATCTAATAGTTCAGCAAAGTCATATTTTCTCAATTTGATTAATTTATTTTATGAGACCGGTTCTACCCCTGATTCCTGGAAATCCCAACTCATCATCCCCATTTTAAAACCTGGTAAAGACCCGATTGATCCTAATTCTTATAGACCTATTGCACTTTCTTCGACATTAGCCAAAGTTATGGAACATTTAATAAAGAACCGTCTGGAGTGGTACGTTGAGAGAAATAATCTCCTTGCTCGCTCTCAATTTGGGTTTAGGAAAGGCATGAGTATTTTAGATAGCCTCAATATACTTACCACTGACATACGCTTGGCCTTTCAGCAAAAAGGATTCTTGGTGGGTGTGTTCCTAGATATTGTATCAGCGTATGATAACGTCCATCTTCCGGTACTCAGACATAAGCTGTCTCAGATGAGTATCCCTGCGAGGATGATACGTTTTATCATGAATCTATTAACGATCAGATATATTCATGTGCGCGGCTCTTCTTCAAGTAGAGTTACATTTAGGGGCCTTCCCCAAGGATCAGTTTTGAGCCCAATCCTTTATTCAATCTATACGAATGATTTAGAAAATTCTGTTACTCCTTTTTGCGAAATCTTACAGTATGCGGACGATATTGCATTGTATGCTTCATCTGGCAATATGGATGATGTCGTTGAACGCCTTAATAGTGCAGTATCCAATTTAGAAAATTGGATGAATGACCATGGTCTGTCTCTATCGCCAGCTAAAAGTAACGTGGTAGTATTCACCAAAAAACGTTCTTTTTCGCCCCCTGCGGTGATTCTTGACAGTTTTATAATTCCTGTGGTAAGTAAGGTCAAATTTTTGGGTGTTGTGTTGGATCAAAAATTAAGTGGTATTGCACACATTGACTACATTGTACAAAAGTGCGAGAAAAATGTTAATGTGCTACGTTCGCTCGCCGGTGTGTGGTGGGGTTCCCATCCATATTGCCAGAAACTCGTTTATAATGCAATAATCCGGAGCCACTTAGATTATGCATCTTTTATTTTTGAGCCTTGCAGTAAATCTGCATTGGTAAAACTAGATAAGATTCAATATAAATGTTTACGCCTCATACTTGGTGCGATGAAATCGTCTCCAGTTAACGCTCTCCAAGTAGAATCTGTGGATCCACCTCTGTTTCTTCGCCGACAGTATCTTGCCGATAAATACTTTTTTAAAATAACGCAGTACTCATCACATCCTCTCCTTAACAAGCTCCAGAATCTATTACATTCTCTCACCTCTAATACTTTACGTTCGCCATCTGATTTCCCTTGTATCATTAAAAGCCTTATTAAGTTTTATCGCCTTCCAGACCCTTTATTTCAACTTAATAATCACCCTTTATATTTAACAAATTACAATGCTCTAATTTTTAAGCCTTCCATTATTTTAAGTTGCGGTATAATTAAAAGTTCCCCTGACGCAAATATGTCTCTCAATAGGCTCATTTCATCTCGTTGGCACGATTACAATTACTTCTATACTGACGCCTCTAAATCTTCAAATTGGCTACCAGTTGGAGTAGCTGTGTGGCATTCAAACTCTAAAACAATTCTGCAATATAAATGTCCTCCCCTTTCTTCTGTCTTCACTGGTGAGGCAACAGCTATTTTAGAAGCCATTAACTTCATCCACTCTCATAATCTTAAAAAATCTATCATCTTTACCGATTCGCTAAGTTGCCTTCAATCAATATCTTCGAATCCATTCCGTTCAAAATCTAATTTTCCTATTATTCTTCAAATAAGATCTTCCCTTTTTAGCTGCTTTGAAAAAAATCTCGACGTCTTATTAGTTTATATTCCAAGCCATTCGGGTATTACTGGTAATGAGAAAGCCGACTCCCTAGCAAAAACAGCTGTGTCTAGCGGTACCCTAGAACATGAACTAAACTAAATAAAAAAAACTATAAACTATTCATACGATCTCCTCCCCCTTGCTAAGTCTCGCCTGGAAAGTATGTGGAACTCTCTGTGGAATAAATCAAACAAGGCTAAATATTTTAGAGATATACAACCCACGGTTCCCTGCAAGCCGTGGTTTTCCAAATTTAAAAATATTAATAAATCTACAGTGTCAACCATTTGTCGTCTCCGACTAGGCCATGCTTCCACCCCAGTGCACCTAGCAAAAATTCATGTTCGTGATGACTCCTTATGCGAGTGTGGCTTAGCCGAAGGTGACAATGATCATATATTTTTTGAGTGCCCTAAACGAAATTCCTCACTTTTGGATCTCCTTCCCCCTGATGTTCCCCGTCCCACTAATTTTAAATGTTTATTGTGTTTGGTTCCCTCCTCATTTGTTAACGTTTTATCCAAATTTATCCACCTCAATAATCTTAAATTTTAATGCTTTGCTTTTGTATATGTCCTGTTTGGTTATCCAGGTAAGACTGATCCAACATTTGAACTGCTCAATCTCTTCCGTGATTTTTCCTCAGCACAGAGCAACAAGTTACTACATTATAACCGTAGTAATTGAAATAAACGATCAATTTTGATCTGGGCACACATGACACTTGACATTGGCAGAATCCGTCCTCTATGGGATTGGGAAGGCCATAAACAAAGAAGAAGAAGAAGAAGAACTCAAAAAAACGTCTTAAAGATTCGATTTCGTACATCGTAGAATTTATTTAAATGCACAAAGGTTGTTTTTATAATCTTGTAAACTTATATAACTTTTCAGTTTCATATTTTCTTAAGCGATTCCGAGACTCAAATCCAATCTCCAATTTTCAGGGAAGCGAGTTGCAGTTAGATCGCATGTGAACGAAAAATACCTACTTAGTCATATTTTTATTAATATTTTATGATTTTATCTTTCGCAACCTGATCTAATTATTTTGCACGCCTCATAATTTTATTATTTTTGTGAAGCTACGTAGATTGTTGAATTAAATCTCTTAACTAATTATTTATAAATTGCAAAATGCATAATATTATATGTACCTACTTAGATGTGACACGAGATCGTTTTAGAAAAGGTAAATCTATATATTACTAGCGGTCCGCCCCGGCTTCGCCCGTGGTACATATGAAAAATAGATGTTGGCCGATTCTCAGACTTACCCGATATGCACAGAAAATTTCATGAGAATCGGTCCACCCGTTTCGGAGGAGTATGCAGACTAACATTGTGACACGAGAATTTTATATATAAGAGATATAAAAAAAATGAAACCCGTTTTCCTTGGTCACAGCATCACGCGTAAACGGGTGGACCGATTTCTATAATTCTTTTTATCAATTTCTTTTTTTTTTATTCCTTGAAGTACGCGGATGGTTATAATGGAGAGAAAACGTAAACATGTACCACGGGCGAAGCCGGGGCGGACCGCTAGTACCTACCTACCTAATAAAATTTAAAACCTGGTTAAGTGAGACATCAAGGGACCTGCAATGTCGTTTCACTTATAGAGGTATTCCACTTACCCAGTGTCTCAGATATACAGGTATAAATAAATATCTGTCTCATTTACAGAGGGTTCCACTAATAGAAGTGAAAATACAGGTTATTTCAGTTATACAGGTGCGATCATTAAATAAAATATATGGTAGGGTAGAATAAGAATGAGTAAACAAACAATGTTATCTCAGTTACAGAAGTTTATGCATATAAAATTTACTCGCCGTCTCAGTTATAGAGGTAACTATGATGATAAATCGAAAGAACAAATCCTAGATATAGAGGTTTACCTCGTCCCACTAACAGAGGTAATTCAGTGCCAAAGTGTTGGGACCTCAGCATGAGTTCCAGTTATGGAGGTTTTTCTCTTATCCAGGTCCCACTTAACGAAGTAAACGCGTATCCTTATTTTCTATAAAGTTTATTAAAATATTCAGCCTATTTAATTAATTGCGGTTATCGTTATTTTCATCGAAGTTCAATTACAGTTTTTACGTTATGCAAAAAAGAAGTAATATAAATTCAAATTTGTCGTTAACATTATGTAAATTGTTTTGTAGTTTTCAGCAAACAACATGATTATTTGAATATTGTAGTCGTATATACTAGAACCATAGATAATATAATATTACTAGAAATACATTATTAGATAATAGATTGATACAGAATCCTTGCCCTAGGACTTTTTTTATTGACCATAATATCGTTTACAACATGCACACGTTAACCGATCCAATTTATGTTGCAGTTAAAGTATGAAAAATATAGAAATAAGTATACAATCCAGTTTCGATGGTAGAAATCGCAGTCACAATAGTGAAGGGAGGTTTTAAATGTTATAATCAAGAGATATAGTTAATAGTACAAGGTTTGCGTAGTGAAAAATAGTTAATAAATATTAATTACTTTTGCAATTAAATGAACCAATGAATCGATTAGTTTTGTTTAGTTTAAATAACGTTTTCAAATGATGTTATAATAAGCTGTTGTAGATATAGTCACACTTAATATATTATATTAAATTTCTGGTTCATTTATTATGTTCCATAATGTGAAATATTATATTATTTTCTGTATTGAGGTAATAGATACTCGAAAAATTATCGAAGTATAATTTCTATACATAGATCAGCAAATTACGCCTGGATATTTTTATAATTATCTCAAACGTGAACCAGTTTAGCCGTAACACATACATAATATATTATATACAGATAAGCAGACCTAGTATATAATACTCAAGCGTAAGGTCAGTGTGATGAATTATGCAATCAACCATACACGTAGTTTGACAGTTTATGTTTTTATTAATTTCGATTTAAATATAGTCTGTGGTATTGTTATGTGAAAAGTGAATTAAAAAGTTACGTGTTCTTTTTAATTTGGGTAAGTTGATTATCTTTGGGTTTTTAATTTTTATTTATTAGTTTTATTATAAATTTAAAGTCACCGGCCGGTGTATCAAGGTTATTGTTTTAATTATAGTAATTTAGTCGTAAAGACCAGATTAGATTGACAGCGGTTTTTTATTTATTTATAAATAACAATACGTGAGACTTACATGAGGTTTGTTGCTATTAACTTTTTAAAATTTTTATGTATGTTTATTTTGGATACCGGCATAAAAACGTTAGCTCCAAAATTGGTGTCACAATAAGTTATTATTGAGGGAAATAATTAGGTATGGATAGATTTATAAAAACAAATAATAGTGGAAAACGTTGAAAAACCTTATTTATTAGACATATTTAATCAAAGTTATATTTATTTTAGATTTTTTTTCGATTCCCCAACTGGTTTAATCCTTAACATGACCTTTAGTTTTTATGATAATATGTTTTTCTTTAGTTTTTATTTATTTAATTATTTTAATAATAATATGTATTGTACCTCCTTCGTTATAACTTATATTATGTTAAGGAATTGTTAATATATTCGGAATATTTTTTGTCTGTCTCTTTTTTGTTTTGTATGATAAGATAATATACTCATCATAATAATATTTTATTACAATTACATATATTATATATATACATATAATAAAAATAATATGAAATTCAAAACTGTACATTGAATATTTTTTTAAAAGTATACTTGGAGCGTGATCTACATAGTAGATACCGAAACCAAAAATACAGTTTTTAGAATTTTTGTCCGGGCTAAATTCAAAAAGTGCGGCATGGATATACTTAAAATTTGGTACACAGATAGAGACCTGAAGAAGGAAATAGGATAGGTTTTATCCCGGAAATGCCATGGGTACGGGAACTATGCGGGTTTTTCTTTGACTTCGCGGGCAAAGCCGCTGGCGAAAAGCTAGTAAAACATAATTACGATTAGTGAGTTCTATTATTAGAATATTATTTATTATTTATTTATTTATTAATACTTTATTGCTCTTAGAATCATTACAATAATACTTAATCTAAGGATACATTACAACAATTGGCGGTCTTATCGCTATGCAGCGATTTCTTCCAGACGACCGGACGTACGGAGAGAAATTAAATTAGAGGAAAGGTGAAGGGTAGAGCATAAAATATATATATTTATAAAAGAAATAAAAATCTTCTTTCTTATCTACGTATTTGATCAATGAATGCATAAAATTTTATATCATAATTAATTTGATGTAATTTTTGAAAAGCCGGTTTTTTATCTTCATGAAAACTTCGTGCACAATTTAATACTTTTTGTAGTCTGTCCTACTAATATTATGAATGCGAAAGTTTGTGAGGATGTGTATGTGTGTGTTTGTTACTCTTTCACGTAAATACTACTGAACCGATTACAATGAAATTTAGCACACATATAGGGTAACTTGGATTAACACATAGTATAGGTTTTATCCCGGAAATCCCACGGGAACGGGAACTATGCGAGTTTATCTTTGAAAACGCGGGCGATGCCGCGGGCGGATAGCTAGTTAATCATAAATATGACTGACAAAAGTTAATAAGCTTGATGTAGTAAAAACTTATATGGGAAATTTGGTCCTGAATTTATAATTCCAATAATAACCAAAAATAACCGGTTTTTGAATACCGGTTATCTTTTTTACGAGAGCTTTTGTGTCTTTAGCCTAAAATAAATGGTGAATATCAATGTGTATCAACTTCTGAATAGTACTTAGGTTATAAAAAATATCTGTTATATTATGTAAAAAAATAAATATACATTCAATTTTGAATATCTGCAAAATTGTCTCAAACACTCTCGAAATACAGAATATGAAATAGTTATATGTACTTAGATAATGTTGTATCTCATTGTTTGTACGTCGCTTATCAGTACTCAAGACTATAATCATACTATGTTTATTTATTGTTAAACAAATACACTATTACCACAGATAATATAAAACTATCTATACCTATTACCACAGTTGACAGATATATAGTGCTACTAGGTTTCCGCCCGCGGCTTCACCCGCGTAGTCAAAGAAAAACCCGCATAGTTCCCGTTCCCGTGGGATTTTCGGGAATGCGTCATTTTCCCGGGATAAAAAGTAGCCTATATCCTTTCTCGGGTATCAAAATATCTCCATACCAAATTTCATGAAAATTGGTTCAGTAGTTTAGGCGTGATTGAGTAACAGACAGACAGACAGAGTTACTTTCGCATTTATAATATTAGTATGGATTACTGTGTAATACTGGAATATTATTTTATCTAGAGTGTTTATTTATAAACAGGTTATTAATAAGAGCTAATAAAATTAACCACTTGAATTAATATTATATCTATTGCCACACTTTGAATATGCAAATAACACTTTTTTGTACAAGGATTAACTTTCATACATATAGTATATACTAAACAGAAAAGTAACACTACATATTATAGACTAATTGATTGAAAGTAGTATAGAAATAGTATGACACAGATGCCGTACAAAATCAAATGACCAAATTTACCCCGGCAACTGTCGAAAAATAAAAATAAATTCCGACTTTGTGGACCACCATTTTTGTACGGCATCTGTGTCATATAGGGTTGTTGAGAAAGTGATTATGAGGAAGAGGAGGAGGAAGAGGAATTTTCACACGCAAATTTAGGGGATGCGGATGAGGATGAGGATATTTTTTTGAGGAAGAGGATGCGGATGAGGAAGCGGAAGAGGAAGCGGATGAGGACGAGGATGATAGGAAATTATAATCAAAATTAAAAATTAAAACAAAAGCCACTCTCCTGTCTGTACATATTGAATATTGATATTTTAACTACTAGGAAAATTGCCCCTTTGTCATAAAAAAGCATCTTACTCAGTGTTCATATTCAATAATCCATACTAATATTATAAATGCGAAAGTAACTCTGTCTGTCTGTCTGTTACTCAATCACGCCTTAACTACTGAACCAATTTGCATGAAATTTGGTATAGAGATATTTTGATACCCGAGAAAGGACATAGGCTACTTTTTATCCCGGGAAATAGGATAGGTTTTATCCCGGAAATCCCACGGGAACGGGAACTATGCGAGTTTTTCTTTGACTGCGCGGGCGAAGCTGCGGGTGGAAAGCTAGTTATAATATATAAAAATGAATCGCAAAATGTGTTGGTAAGCAAGCGCATAACTCGAGAACGGCTGAACCGATTTCGATAATTCTTTTTTATTATATTCCTTGAAGTACGAGGATGGTTCTTATGTACAGAAAACGTAAACATGTACCACGGACGAAGCCGGGGCGGACCGCTAGCATTCAATAAAAATATTAATTGGTCCAACAGTTTTCGAGCTTATTAATTGCAAATAATATTATGTATATGCAAAAACAAGCAAGTAAGGCATGGTCTCGTTCGCCCGATCGCGAATTTACAAAGCCTAGCCTATACTATACTATACTATTTGAGTCACGAGTCGGACTCAGATATGATTTTGTTTATGTATATTACTCGACAAAACCTAATCTATCTCAGTAAAAAAAGTGACTCAAATAAATTAGATTTTGTCGAGATATTTTCATACATTACATACGAATAAAACCTAGTTGAATAGAGTCTCCGCCCGATCGGATCGGCCCGGCATCGCGCTGCAGCGAGTGCGTTGTCGTAGATACGGCATCCTCATAAATTTCCTCTAAATTTTGAGGAAGCGATAGCGGAAGAGGAATTTTTTGATTTAATTTTTGAGGATGCGGTAACGGTTGAGGAACCCAAAATATTGCGGAACTTCCGCATTATGAGGAAGCGGAAGAGGAATCCTCAACAACCCTAGTGTCATACTATTTCTATACTGCTTTTAAGCCATTATTCCGCAACGCCGTACAAAAATCATGGAGACAAGGGGAGAAAAAGATCATCATCTGCACTCAGGTGGACAGCTTACGAGTGACGTCATAGTGCTGAATCTTATTATTTTATGCTCTTATATCATTCTAGATAGGTCAGGTGGTGGGTCAAATGACCCATAATTTTTTCAACATGGGCCTGTAGTCTATTATAATTAATTATTTTTTGACAAAAGACTTTATTTAAATAGTCACAACTGGAAAAAAATGGCACCAATCGGAAGGCATTAGCTTTGAAATTGGTTTAACCAATTGAAAGTAAAGAGATACTAAACCCAAAAAAAGGAATTCGGTCGAATAAGCACCTCCTCCTCAGTCGGTTGAAAAGAACCTAATAAATCAAATACAAGCAATTAGGTAAGAATTTCTTATCGAAAAAGAATCTAAAGGATGGATTGAAAAACTTGTATCATTAACCTTAATATACAATAGAGGTTAAAAAATACGCTTAGAATTAAGAATCTCAGGCGTTTTCGAGACTGTCATTTGATAAATTACTTCAATTGTTCAATTGTGAGAGATTTGTAATAAAAGTCTAATAAAACTGTAACTATTTGTGTATCTGTATGTGTTTCCTATCAGGTTTCCTACGTGACTTTTTATCTGCTTTATGACATATTTAAAAAGACATACAGAACTGTGTTTTCTGTGTCCCCTGAGAACTATAATTTGGACCTAATACGCTCTTTCAGGACAAACATAATAAGGAATCAAGCGCATCTACGCTTACCACCAGGCGAGATCGGCAAATGCCTACTATGTATTGAATAAAAAAAATCGGTGAACAATTTTTTTAAATACTGTTTATTTAAAAAAATGCCTTTAATTGTAAATAACGTTCTATCTTGAATGTGATAAAGTTTATTATAAAAGTACGTTGTAACTTAGCATAAAGTTGTTTTATATTGTCATCGAAATTCTCAAGATTGAAGCATAATGTTTTTATACTTGCATCAAGAAAAACACGGTCCTTGATATTTTATAACATCTATATAATTTAGCTGAATTATGTGTCATAAACAATGGAGCATGTTGATTATCTAAGTGTGGGAGTATGATTAATGACTTCTAGGAAGTATTGTGAGAAACATGTCATTAAATAAAACAAGATTGACTTTTAGTTGAAGACAATAATTAATCGCTAAAGGTTCATGGTAATTTTCATATACTCAGAGTCTATAAAATTCAAATTATAGATACAATATACAGATACAACCAGTTTGGAAACTGTATACAAACGTTCGAAATGGCTCACGCACACAAGCAAGCGTGTTCATGAAAATCGTAAGGGTATTCTCATATCTGTCAATCGTCATAATACCCTTAATTCTCGTAGACACGCTTGCTTGTGTGCGTGAGCCATTTCGAATGTTTGTATGAAGTCTCCCTACTGGTTGTATTTGTATTTTGTATACTATGATATTGATTTAGTAACTTACCTATCGTTAACGTAAAAGTACACTCATATGAATCAATTGGATGATAAGATTAGTAAGCAAATTCAATGCAATTAAAGTATTTTATGAAACACAAATATAAAAAAATAACAAGCAGAAATAAAGAGAGCGACTTCACATTAAAATCTCTACATAAATAGAGCCTAGAGATACTACTACACTAATAAACTATATATAAAACTAGCTGTGCTCCGCGGTTAACCAACAGGAGCGGAGCAATGTGGATGACATTGCTCCGCTCCTGTTGGTTTTAGAGTGATTATATATAGCTTTATAGCCTTCCTCGATAAATGGGCTATCTAACACCGAAATAATTTTTCAAATCAGACTAGCGGTTTCTGACATTAACGCCTTCAAACAAACAAACTCTTTATAATATTAGTAAAATTAGTATAGATTATGTTCTTAATGATAATTTTGTTTCAGGTTTCAAGATGCTGTGGCAGATCGCTTTTGCCTGCCTTCTCATATATCTCATAAGGAATTGGTTAAAGTCCAATTTCAACGAAATCGCGAAGCTCCCCGGACCTCCGAGATTGCCGCTTGTGGGATCTGCTTTTCGTTTCATTGGACATTCGCAAAGTAAGACCATTATTATTTTTAAAACTTTGCTGTACATAAGCAGATACTACTATTAAACTGCAAACGATATTTATATACTTTTTGATATTTTTGCATCATATTATCAGGGTTATATAAATTAATGTATCAAATTAGAGCAATGGTGGTTTTATTATTAAAGTGAAACTTTTATTACATCGTCTCAAACTTTTTGGTCTGTGTAGCGCATGTCGCGTGTATCGCGGCTGCCGAGTAGGTATAGCTACTCGGCAGCCGACCGTCACGCGACATGCGCTACACAAAGCAGTGTTCGGAACCGTTCGAACAGTTTCACTTTTACCGTGGTTTCATAAAACCACATATTTTTTTTTGAGACAATTTTAATTTGATTTCCTCATATTATAATTTAAAATTAATGCCTTTCATTTCAGGTGAACTATTCAAAATAGTAACGGATTTTCCCAAGGAATATGGCAATCGAGTTTGTGTGAATGTTTTTAATCGTTATATTTTACATTTATACAACCCGAAGGATATAGAGGCAAGTATTAAGGGCCGATTTTTCAATGCTTGGAAAAAACTTATTCATCGAATAATGTATAAAACTACCATTTTAAAAACATATTCTAATTGCCCGTATTTGACAGTTTACGTGACATTTTAATATTATCGTGTTATACTTTATTGGACGGATAAGTTTATCCAAGCATTGAAAAATCGGCCCTAAATTATAAATACTTATGATCATTCATCAACATTTGGAAAATTATTGTAAAGAAAGAATTTGAAAGAAAATTATTACTTTAAAATTATATTCGATCAGTCTTTTTAATAAAAAATATAGACTACCATTTATCCATAAACGATTTGGGTAAAGTAAAGTGAAAGTTGAAAACAAAGTTATGAATTAATTACTTTTTTGTCTCCAAAAGTCTGTCGTAAAATCATCAAACTTTTCTTCGTTTATTTCAGGTTATATTGACTAGCACGAAGAATATAACTAAAAACAGGCCCTACGTATTCATGGAGCCGTGGCTTGGAACAGGTCTTCTCTTAAGCACAGGTACGACAGTTTTGATTACTTGCTTGATATTAATCCTGCATATTGCTTTACTTCAAAAGGCAATGTCAACGAGCTAATATAAGCTGGGAGGCAGCTAATCATTTAGTAATAAAAATTATACATTTATGGATAATATTGCATTTAATATTTGAAGTTCAAATCACAAGATAACAATGATTTTTAGTACCTATAGTTATTGATAGATGATGTTCATTATTCCTTTTTTATCCCCTTCTCCTCTTCTCTTTTACGTTGGCCATCTATTTGTAGAGGAGTAAGGACTGCAAAAGATCTTAAGCCTATAGAAATGTTCATGGGCGGTGGTAATGCTAGTATAAACTCGTATTTAATATACTAAAGGACTTTTTATCTATTGAAAGGTGCAAAATGGCACAAGCGGCGTAAGATCCTCACACCAGCATTCCATTTTGATATTCTGAAGAACTTTGCACGCGTGTTTGAAGAAGAGAGTCGTGCTATGGTGCGTGACCTGCATGAGCGGCTGCAGCGCGGTGAAAGCACCCTCGACGTGATGTCTTTTATCAGCGACTACACGCTATATACTATTTGTGGTAAGCCGATGTGTCGTAACATGACTTAGTAGTTCGTTCCTTTTACTCAGAAGGCACTCTTCTTCTTTAGTCAGGCTTTTCATGTTTTGATCCTTTTCGTTTCATAAATCCACTGAATGTTAAATACTGTTAAATATATTTTACCTACGTGCAGAGATATTTTTGTCATATTATTATTCACTGTTCCTGAAAATAGAAATTAAATCTGGCATTAACCTGAATACTTTTTGCAGAAACGGCAATGGGCACTCGTTTAAATTCAGAAAACAATGCCTCCAAAGCCGAGTACAAAGAGTCAGTTCTAGGTATAGGGCTTATAGTTATGAACCGGCTATCGAGGTTCTGGCTTCACTCGGACCTAATTTTCTACCTATCCTCAATGGGAAAGAAATTCAAGAAACTTTTAGAACAGAACTTTGCATTCACGGATAGAGTAATAGAAGAAAGGAGGAAGACTTGGGCGGAGACACAGAAAGAAGAAACTGGGAGCGGGAAGAGAAGAATGGCTTTGCTGGATCTCTTGTTGGACGCGGAGAGTAAAGGAGAAATAGACATGGAAGGGATAAGAGAAGAAGTAAATACGTTTATGTTTGAGGTGAGTAGAAATGAAGCAATACACTTATAGAAGCTCTTGTAATTGTCGAATAAATGAATTTATTTATTATTTATTTATTTAATTATGGTCAGCCAACAGTTGTTTACATCAACACAAACATACAGAAACAAGAAAACAAAATAACTTACATAAATATAACACACGTATGAATGATGATTTAAGCATTTTAAAAATTCAAGTCCAAATAATCAGAAATAACCAAAATAAGTTCTATAGTTCTTATGTTAAATCTTATATACGAAAAGATTTTTATAATTTACTTTTCTAAAATTAGTTTGGTTCATGATTGACCCATTCTGAAAACTCTGCTCGATTCAATAGAAACAGTAAAAGTTTATATAATAAAGAACTAACTATAAGTCTACAACTTCGAGGATTTTCTGAAGTGGGCCGATTTTTAAAACTTGTATTTTACTTTGGAGTTATATTTTTAATCTATTTTGACGAGGATCAAATTGCGGTTAAGCACTAAATTAAAATTCTCTTTTTTTGTAATAATTGTTCTGCATACAACGTTACTTTAAAATTAGTTTAGTAATTTGAGTTTCTGTATACAATTAAAGTAAAAATGATGCAAAGATCATAAGGTAAATGTTATCGGTTCGTAGTAAAATAGGATTATACTTTTAGAATAAATTACGGGAAATTCCTTTGGAATTTGCTTTGTTAAGTTTTCGCTACGAATAAATTCGTCGAATTTTCGATTTTTGGTATACTTTAAATTTCCGTTACTGTTAACCTTGTAGATTGTTTATTTTCAATTCTAGATAACTTCTTGTTAACTTTAAATTATTTAAAACAGTGTTTTATTATTCATGAAAACATCCGCGATAGTAACAATGTAAAATTAGGAAATTTTAGACTTTACTATATAGTTTTTTCTGAATTTAGTTATGTACGTAGTAAATTAAAAAATGAGATGAAGAATGTTAACATATTGGGTGTGTTGTTAAGCAGTATTTATTTCAACAGAAAATTCAAAAATTTGAACCGATTATGAGTAAAATATATTTCTTTGTTTCAGGGTCACGATACAACCGCTATGGCATTGACATTTGGACTTATGTTGTTGGCTGATCACGAAGATATTCAGGTAAATGATGATTTATAGCATGTATTTTTTATTTAATTATCATCTCATATTATTAAGTATGAACAGTTATATTTCAATAGTGTTTGAATGTGTTCAAGTGAACCTATAACTGTATGTTTGTGTGTGAGTGAGCGTTTATTTGAGTGCGCGCGTGCGTGCGTTGTGTGTGTTGTGTGTGTGTGTGTGTGTGTGGAAGTGTGTATATTTGAGCGTCTGTAAGTGTGTATAGCTGTGTTGTGTGTGTGTTTGTATATGTGTGGATCATTAGTGTTGTTATGATCGACTATATTATTTCTTTTATCGACTCTTTTATCGATCGACTATTTTATTTCTAATTCCGCAGTAGTATCACAGATTACTATGTGTAGTATGAGTAGTATGTCCAAATCATTTGTAGTATTTGCTTATAGACCCAACATTAGTCAGATGATATGAGAGAGTATATGAAAAGATTTATTTTCAGTCAAAATTAAATTATAATTCTTTACTCGTGCTGTTTTCGATTGCAATCCTTTAACAAAATATATAATTGTGATAAATATTACAGTTTCAACAATGCTATCCCTTAACAAAAGAATACGAGAAAGCTTTTGTCCCCTTAAATAAGTTTTTATAAGGTTTCTTCATTCGTTTCTTGGGAGCAATAAGGAAAATCTTAGTACAGCTAAAGCCTCTACTACACGTCCGCAGATGCATCCGCGGACGAAATTCCACCAACCGACCACACATCTGTTGATCTTTCTGTCTGAGTTCAAACTAGGCAGACGCTACTCGTGCGCATGGATAATATTCATTTATTCAAGCAACCAGTACACATTTTGTTAGTAACAATTAGTCAATTAATACCGAAACCAGCCGCCGCGCCGCAGCTGTAACGCGTATATAGCTCCGCGAACGCATCCGCAGACGTGTGGAGGAGGCTTAACAATGATCTATCCCGTCGCGTGGGTATTACCTTGAACGACAATTGATTTCATATTATGTTTCCGTTTTAAAATTGCGGGAATCCATTACGTAATATTGGCGAGGGTATCAAGGCGAAAATAGATAAATAATCGCATGATAAATTAAAAATATCCTACTAATCTTTTTTACTCATCTTAATCTATACTAATATTATAAAGCTGAAGAGTTTGTTTGTTTGTTTGAACACGCTAATCTCAGGAACTACTGGTCCGATTTGAAAAATTCTTTCAGTGTTAGATAGCCCATTTATCGGGGAAGGCTATAGGATATATTATCACGCTAAGACCAATAAGAGCAGAGCACTGCGGGTAAAACCGCGGGCACAGATAGTAATATAAATGTGAAAGTTTGTGAGGATGTATGTATGTATGTTTGGTCTCCTTTCACGTGAAATGTATTGAACGGACATGTAATTTTGATCAACGTGGTATACGCCTAATTGCTCAGGATGTCGAATTTCTAGAGACTTCCTTACAATAGAAACAAACATGGGCTAATAACGATTTTTCTTAATTAAATGTGGGCGAATTTTTGGTTAGAAATAAGAGCCAATTTTATAACCATTTATTTTTTGCTCAGATATTAAATGTCCTATATATGTAGACAGTTTAATTAACAAATAATTTCATACATTCAGGAAAATATTTACGAAGAATGCAAGAGTATCTTCGGAGATTCGACACGGACCGCCAACACATCAGATCTCGCTGAGATGAAGTACCTGGAAGCTGTTATTAAAGAGATATTGAGGCTGTATCCCAGTGTGCCAATTATAGGAAGGTTGGTCACTGAAGAATTTAAATTAGGTAAGGTTATCCTAAATGACATTATAAATACGAAAGTAGATATCTTGAAAGAAAATAGTAAAGTGTGAAGTCCCATGTCCCCAAGTGGGGTAAGGGGCAGATGCATTATACATCTGATTCACTGATCGATTTTCTTTAGGGACAAGTTATAAGGTGATCAGCCTTCTGTGTCCTACCAGACAAGACATATTTTTTTCTTCGTCTCCACCGGGAATCGAACCCAGGACCCCTCGGTGCTACGCTCACGCGTCAACCACTGTACCAAGGAGGCAGTCAATAGAAAATAATAGTTGCAAATTGATAAAACAAGTTAATTTTACTTTCATTAACCAACTACTGACTAGCCAACCTGCCTGTCAATCTGTCTGTCTGTCTGCCTGTCTGTCCCTTCTTCACGCTAGACCGATTTGGATGAAATTTAGAACAAATATAGTTTAAGACCTGAGTTACATCGCATAGGTTTTATACCGGAATAACCACTGGAACGGGAACTTAGTGGTTTTTCTTTTACTAGGGCAATGCCGCGGGAGTAAGCTAGTATAAAATATAATTAAAAACTTTTCTTTTTATAGATATTTAAGAAGATTTATTAACTTGAGTGTAATATTGTTATTAGATTATTATCTTGTTGCAAAAATAATTTAATTTGATAATTTTAATTAGTTCGATAATTTTGGATAAAGATATCTATTTTTAGAAGTCTAAATTACATTTTTTGTGTCTTGATCTTATCTTCTGTAAGAGAAGCTATCAGAAACAAGACAAGTAATAATAATTATGTCAATATAATATTATATAAGTTTTATACATTATTCGACGAATAAGTTTTATCCAAGCATTGAAAAATCGGCCCTAATACAGTTTGAAGTCTGTTATTGATCAATATTGAACAAACTTAAAATATACAGGGTTACTTGTAAAACACCAGCAACCTCGCAGGACAAGATAGCTTACATCATAAGTAACAACATATTTTGTTCTTTTGTTATAAGAATATGAAGATTTTTGGTATTTAAAAATTTTCGTTGAAATTCATCAAGTAATGAAGTAATGAAGCATGAAAATTTAACGTCTTCTAACAGCGAATACATCGAATAAATTTAAAATCCGGTTCAGCCTTTAGTTAATTACTAAATGTATAATACTCGTGTATAATCAACAGAAGAAAACACTTGAATAATTTATTTCAATTTTTTAAGCTATTGCATAGCTTCTATCGCGGGCCTTGAGCGCGGGGACCGAATCCAGAAATTTAGTAACGAAAAACCTCACGCTCCCCACGGGGACGGGCACGGAGCTGTGGCTTGAAGGCATAGCATGCAATAGCTTTACCGCGGCAGTCCCCGAGTGCCACACGTCTTTTTAATTTAATATGAGAATTCAATTTTGTATCGATCAACAAAAGACTAGGCCTGTGCCTAAGCCTTAAAAAAAAATGAATTTGAAATCCCGCCAACGCTATACGTCAAAACAATTTATTTTTTTCCTCTGTTTTAGATGACATAACAATCCCCGAGGGTACCGAGGTGGTGGTCCACTTCTACAATCTGCAGAGACGAGAGGATCTGTTCCCGGAACCAGAACTCTTCAAGCCGGAGCGTTTCCTGAATAATGATAAAATGCATTTCACCTATGTGCCCTTTAGTGCTGGACCTAGGAACTGTATTGGTAAGACTTCAATTAAATGCTCTACATAGACCAATTAACTTGACTTTTGATAAATGTTTGAGTTTGAGTTTGAGTTTGACATAATATCAGAAGCTCATATTAAGCATACCTACTAATATTATTAATCCTCCTCGTTTAATTCTCCTTTAATTATTATTAATTACTAGATTTCCGCCCGCGGCTTCGCCCGCGTTTTCAAAGAAAAACCCTTTCCCGTAGGATTTCCGGGATAAAACCTATCCTATGTCCTTTCTCGGGTATCAAAATATCTCTATACCGAATTTCATGCCAATTGGTTCAGTAGTTAAGGCGTGATTGAGTAACAGACAGACAGACAGAGTTACTTTCGCATTTATAATATTAGTATGGATTTATTAGCTTAAAAACTACTGAATTTGTTGTCTATCATGATATAGTAGAAAATTTTCATTCATTCCTGTATTCATGTACCTACTTACTGACTTTTGAATTTGCTTCTTACGAAAGGCGTTTTATCTTTTCAATCGATAATTCAAATCTGACTCTACAAGTCTACACAATCCATACTAATATTATAAATGCGAAAGTAACTCTGTCTGTCTGTCTGTTACTCAATAACGCCTAAACTACTGCACCAATTTTCATGAAATTTGGTATGGAGATATTTTGATACCCGAGAAAGGACGCTACTTTTTATCCCGGGAAAATGACGCAATCCCGGAAATCCCACGGGAACTGGAACTATGCGG
This sequence comes from Colias eurytheme, assembly GCA_907164685.1. Taxonomy (NCBI): domain Eukaryota; kingdom Metazoa; phylum Arthropoda; class Insecta; order Lepidoptera; family Pieridae; genus Colias; species Colias eurytheme. The sequence goes on from CAJQZN010032512.1 coordinate 21,868, forward strand.
GTTTTTCTTTGACTGCGCGGGCGAAGCCGCGGGCAGAAACCTAGTTAATAATAATATTATTTCGTGCATTTAAATCAACAATAAAACAGCGAAGAGATTTTCACTACAAAAACAAACGAGAAAATTAGGTATATTAATTAATTTATCTTATAAAACATTTATCTCATTTAACCGTTAAATATAAATTAAAATGTTATTTCATTATAAAAGCTACCTCATTAAAGGATTTGTCTAATGAGGAATAAACATTAAATTCCTCTTAAAATGTTATAATTAACATTAATTATTGAGAAAAGAGTTAACGAAGAAAGTAATACTTCTTTATAAATTAAATTTTATTTAACATTTTAGAGCATTCTAGGAAATTATAATTGAATAATAGAGATGGTTTGATTCTACGAAATGTTTCTTATAATTTACAGGGTGCTTGGAATTTTGCAAATTTTAAGATATTTAAGACCAATTAGTCTTGATACTAGAATAACTTTAAATATGAAACGGTATTTTAAGTGCCCTTATTATTTATATGATACCTTTATTTTTTAAGTTAAAGCTCTGTTTACAACAATTTTAAATTAATTTTATAAAACATATTTAAGGATTAATTATTACCTTAAAAAAATTCCTATGTATTTATTTATTTTTTACACACATAAATGACAAATCGTTCTCTATTGTCTCACGAAGTCCATTGTTAAAGTTTTTGTTCGCAAAATTGCATTGCCTTCATATGACATGGCTAGAGTTAAGCCGTAGGCGATTCCATTGTCTACACCCTGTATACTAGTTACATTTAACCCAAACGGAAAACTAGAAATATAAGTTTTAAGGAGCAATTGTGAAAGTATTTAATCCTGTTCTCTGAATATTGAACTAAGTTTAATATTAGAATATTTGAAATTACTTTAAACTCGGTGAATTAGGTTGATTTAGAAGTTTTTATATTTTATTAATATATTTACAAGTACATTTCTGTGTCCCGGATGAGTTGTAATAAAAACTATCTTATTTATTGTTGGAACCACAGTTGGAACGAAGTTCCTTATCGCGCGTTGCGAAAGGGGGCTAGATGAAAAAATTTAAGACGATTAACGATACTTTTTGCTATAGTTGTGCGGTGTGCGTGTGTTTTTCTGTCTGTCTCTCTATCTCTCTCTCATAGAGAAAGGAAAATCGTTCCATCCGGGTGTCCCTTGACAACTCTCAAGTTTTCTTCTACATTAGGTACGATTATAAAGACAAAAAAACTACTATACAAACATACTATATAATTAATAATCTAAATCTATTATTTTCAGGTCAACGCTTCGCAATGCAAGAAATGAAATATATGCTGAGCGAAATAATCCGCCATTTTAAATTGAAGTCGATAGTAAAGGGCTACAGACCAAAAATCTCAATGGATCTTGTACTACGTGCTAGTGAACCGGTTAATATTGAGTTTTCTGCACGATAAACTGTATTTTTAAGAATATACATTAATAATAAGTATTAAATCGAACATAAACCTTCGAATTATTTCAGATTTTTTGTAGAAAATTTGTGAGATTGTACTATGTCTACTTAAAAATGAAGTCCCATGTCCCCATGTGGGGTAAGGGGCAGATGTATTATGCATTTAATATCTGTTTTACTGATCGACTTTTCTTTATGGACAAGTAGGTGATCTTCCTGCCAGACCGAGACATTTTTTATCTTCGTCTCCACCAGGAATCGAACCCAAGACCCCACAGTTCTACGCTCACGCGTCAACCACTGTACCAAGTACCACTGTACTGTCTTTTGGGTATAAGTATGTAAATTAATTTTTAATCAAAAGATGAGAGAATCGTGATTCTTGTAACTTGTCTCCACAAAGAGGTTTGTTGTACTTTTAATTAGATTTTTTTTTTAAATGCAATTAATGTTCGTTGTTTTTAATTTGATATAAATTCATTGAAAAACATTCATTTCGTTTGAAATTAATGCTATCTTGTTTAATAAAGAGTTTAATTTCATGTATTTTATGTTTTTTCTAGATTAAGATTGTCAATATTATCTACGTACATTGAACGGCGGTTCATTATAAAATGTGATCAATTTTTTTATATTTGTATTCGACCAAAAAATATATTTTGTACATAAATTGTTTCATAGGTAAGTGATAATATGTATATTGTATAGGTATTTTATGTACGATTCAGATAATAAACGAGTATTTACTTATTTGAGATGTTTCATTAATTAACCCAACCTTTAATAGATTTAAAAAAAGATTTATTATTATTTTCACAGAAATGTGTGATAAGGCTTTTATAATTATTTAATTAATCAAATTGAATCGTATTTTTGCTACATTATTTTATCATCAAATCTTGTACACAAGTATTAAAACAATATAAACATTTCCAAAGCATTTATTTCATATTAAAAATAATCATGGTTCAACGAGCAACTGTCCTCCCACCCCTCATTATTCCACCAATTCCTAAACTCTGGATACATACTAACAGACTTCATTCGTTGTCTATCATTCAACGTAGCACAAAGCTCACACACTTGAGATCTAGTGGACACATGTCTGTAGGATATGTGATTGGTCCACTTGAAGAAGTCGTATAGGATCTCACGGTGGGTGACTATCTTGTTCATGATTCGGGCCAATTCTTGCGTGGTCAGTTCCCGCGCGTCTAAATAGCTGCCTGGTGGGAGGAATCTGAAAGAAATGTTATAGTTACGTTAGTATAATTTTAGATTTTATTAATATTACTAGCTTTCCGCTCGCGGCTTCGCTCGCGTTTACAAAGAAAAACCCGAATAGTTCCCGTTCCCATGTGTTAATCCAAGTTACCCTCTATATGTGTGCTAAATTTCATTGTAATCGGTCCAGTAGTTTATGCGTGAAAACCATACATACATACATAATTAGAAACCTTTCATCTTTATAATATTATAGTATAATAGTATAGATGATTACATTTTTGTAGTAATTATAGTCTCGATGAGAATAAAGCCTTGAGGTCAAATAATTGATAATACCGAATGGATCCTTCATAGAAACTTGATTGGAAATTATCACATTTTAATTACAATTAGGGTATGGGTGCAATATCAATAAAATTATTGAAATATCACAACAAGAGAAGAACAAACAATGAAATACCTAGAATAATTCACGGCACCATAAACAACTGGAATAGCCAAATTGTTCAAGCCCAGCAATATCTTCTCGGTCACATAGTCTTCCGCGAAGGAATTTTCTAATGCCAAATAGAAGAAATATCGTTTTTCAATCTGTTGATTACATAATTCCGCGTACCTTCTAGGGCAAGCATGATCTCCACAATTACCGTAAATATCTATCGACCATCCGTACCGTTCCTTCAATTCCTTATCAAGTTCCTTTGCTACCCATTCCCTCCCACTAATAGTATCACAATTCGATACAAACCACGCTGCCATTCTAGTTTTGCCATCCAATTTGGACTTTAAATCATCATCAATAGGGTTGAAATCCGGCCACACATCCACAGGCGGTCCTATTTTTGTATCATTCAGATCGTAGATTTCAAAGAACCACCAGCGAAAGTCTGAATTCAATTTGTAAGTGAATGTCCAGTTGAAGAAGTCGTCATAGATGTCTATACACACTGGATGGTACTGCGGTGATTCGTAAGAGAAGAACGCATACTTCTGGTGAAGAGATCTGTTCTCTGGCACTTCTAGATCGTGGAGATCTGGGGCGTTGAATGCGACCATGTCAAATGAGGCTTCATGTATGTAAGTTTTATCATCAATGATGTAACAGTTGGTGTGATCACAAGCGTTCTCAGTGAAAATAACATTTCCTAAAGTAAAAGTTGTGAACGGATATTTTGGCGGTTCCTTTGATTTAACCAACAGGATGTATTTGTTACTGCTGTCTAGAAATTGTTCTGTTTCATACGAATCTTCCACGTTATTTCCATAGTCGAAATGAATCGTTGTTATCTCCGGTGGTCTTGGAATTTCTTCTTCGATTTCCGAGTTATTTAAAAGGTGACTTGTTAATTTTATAAACTGACAGGCACATATTATTAAAAGTATACTTATAACAATTCGTTTCAATTTCCTTTTGCTTAGACTTATCATATTTTGTAAACTTAAATACTATTTTTATACAGACATGTCTCCCACGCCGTTGGTTGGTAGGTTGGTGTCAGAATTATGCCAGATTGACATGTATTATAACATAATTCTTAGATTCTGTATAGAACTGTATAGAGTTTTTATGGGGTAGGTTGTGGTATAACCTTTTTTGAATAATTTAATGAGTTTATCCACAGTTTATCGTATTTTCTTAAATAACAAAAAATATTCTATTAATCCGCCCTCAACCACTGATACAATTTGGAAGAAATTTGTAACAGATAGCTTGAGACTTAAAGAGAGTATAGGATAGGTTTTATCCCAAAAATACCACGGTGCGTGTTTATCATTCACCACGCGGGCAATGCCGCGGGCGGTAAGCTAGTATATAGGTATGATGTTATAAAGTATGATTTTTTTCTCAAATTATAATTTGTTGTTTTTCGTGTTAAAGACCTTTAGTAAATAATAATTCAAATGTATGTGCATTGGAGTGTGATTTATAACTTATCAAAAACTTGTGAAATTTTACAGAAACGATAATTATTTTCCGATAAACTTGTAACTTGAATACGAAAGGATAATGAAATCGAATGTTCAATGAATGCAGTTACGATTTCAGTGAACAGAAGTGAATTATTCTGAAATAAACAATTTATTTCAGAGATTTCATTGAACAACTTGAAAGGCTGCGATGTTTTATTGAATTTATTTTATAATGCCTTTTGGTTGTTAATCAGATGTCTTCAGAAATAAGAATATGATTTGTGAAAGATCATTCATATTATTTTCTATATAAAAACAGATTTTGAAACGAATACCTATGTAGGTACTTACCTACTATTTCTTTATGAAGTAAAGATACTTTTTTTTAACGTTGGGACATGTCTTTACGCATCCCCCTCGCCAGTTTTAAGGTATGTTTGTGGGACTCGCACGAAGCCATACCCACTAAACCCAACGGTAGCCGTCTATCGCCTTCAACGGCGGGGGTTAACAGCCAGGCCTTGTACCCCCGCCGTCTGTGGCGACTGCCGCTTCTTGGCGGCCCTTCGAGGCCCGGGAGTGTAAAGATACTTACCTACCTATAATTTATTGTATTTGTAGCTACCTATAATTTAGTTTTATTTATATTAAGGTTTGACGTTAAAACATTAATAGGATTTCTACAAAAATAAACTTAAATGAGAATATATTATCGATAGTCCCTATGATACAATTTTCCGTACAAAAACGAAATTATGCATGTATGATGATTTGACCTGCCTGATTTATATAGTCTAAGATCCCACTGCAGAATTACTTCGTTTATAGTTTTTTGATGAAACCAAAATTTTATGTGTAGGTATTTATAATTAGGAGAATATATATCGACTAGATTTCCAGTTAAAATTAGAACACAAACTATATTGTTATACAAATTATACGTAAATTACAATAGGTGACTATTACTTATCAGCGATTCAAGGCTGTCTAAGGCAAAATAAATATAAATAAAATACATCATACAATGAACGTCGCTACCACCACACATAAATATTTGCAGAGGACATTTGCACACCTCACACCTCACCACAAATGGATTGCCAACGTTAAAAGGAAGAGAATAACGAAATGATAAACAAAAAAATGTTGTGTGGTTTTATGAAACCACGGTAAAAGTGAAACTGTTCGAACGGTTCCGAACACTGCTTTGTGTAGCGCATGTCGCGTGACGGTCGGCGACATGCGCTACACAGACCAAAAAGTGAAGATGTAATAAAAGTTTCACTTTAAAAAATAAAGGAAAAAATCCTTCCTTCCTTTTAAAAAGGAAAGGAAATGAGATGGATATGGGGCACGTGAACTCCATATATTTTCATATTTTAAAACATACATATTAACGTATATAAAAAAGAGCGTGTGTGCCGAGCACAGTTGTTAGAAGTGAAACATCTTTGACAAGATTCAGATAATATGCCAAAATCAAGCAAAATCGTCGCCTTACAACATGACGTGGTGCCCATGACGTGACCTTGAAATTTTACTCTCTACGCGCCTAAAGAAGTCTCACTTCAGAATTATTAAAAACAATCCACTTTCACTATATGAACAATTTATTTAGTATTTAAATCACGTATTAAAGCCGTTAAATTTAAAATTATCCCTCACAGGGCAACGACCGTCGCAAAAGAATCACGCAAACATCAAATATCAATTTAAGAAGTCAATTGTTACGCGCAATTGGTTTCTGAAAAAAATTACTTAGAAAATATTGTATTTGATACAAAATCACCTCAGTTTATTTTGGAGTTCCTTAGAAGTGTAAAAAAGGTCATTGCTACTAGCTGTCTAGAAGTTTTGGACAAATATATCTTTGTTCTATTTTTATAATACAGATTAATTAAAAACGTTACACAGAGCAGTGCAAATTGGTTTAAAAGGTCGGTAACATTCAGATTGGTAAATATACTACTCGACCAAGCCAACTAGACCCTTTTCAACTGTGACGTCACCCGCCCATGTCTCGGGTACAGATAGCAAAAAAAAAATATTAATAATATCACTGTTCGCTCTCCGCTATGAATAGTCTTATTTTTCCTCATTTCGAGGGCTGTCTATGAATAACAACACAGTAAAAACTTAAACAAATAACAACGAAAAACTTAACAGTCAACAACAAGCTTTAACGATTAATAATAAAAAGTACAGAAATAACTAGCGATGCGAAACGTACGAATGCGTCGATGCTGCGAACCGTACTAAGGCGAACGCGGTACCTGAGGCGGTAAGCGGGCGGGGAGGCCGCATTCCACCCGAGCGTCTAGTTGGCTTGGTCGAGTAGTACCTTTTATTAATAAATTTATATATTAGCTTTCCGCCCGCGGCTTTGCCCGCGTTTTCAAAGAAAACTGACTGTACCGATGATTTTTCATGAATCACTCTTTCAATTATTTGAAAACCGCATGAAAATACGTTCAGTAGTTTCAAACAAATAGGTACATATTATACAAACGTGGCGAGGCCAATGCCCATTTGTAATATCAGTTCAATGATTTAGAATTTCGCTACTTGTAGGTATCTACTAGAAAGTGACAATTATATGTAAATTTTGTATTCACTTAATGCTTTTAGCCCTTCAAAAGTGTTCGTAAAGTTAAAGGCCAGAGCCATTTGCAATACTTTGGAGTTAGGAGCACGTAGTAATTGCTTTACTAAACTTTATGTTGAAAACAGATTTATAGGAAACTCTAAAAGTCAGTCTATAGATAATGAAACTAGGCAATACTACTCACAACTTCACCACTAATGAAACAAGTGCATGTATTCTGCTATTAATTTTCAACAGACTTCAAAAAAAGAAGATTCTCGAATCGACTGTTTAAATATTACCTATGTGAATCGAATTTCATCATTTTTTTTTTAATTTTAAGGCAGTTTAGTTTTTGCAAAAAATAATTATTTTTAAGTAGGATGTAGAGAGTAGACATATGTAATTAAATACTCATTATTTTAAATTAAAAACGTACATACTTTCAAGTTGTTTAACAATATATAGAAAAGTGCAAACGACAAATGCATAGATATTATTCAAATAAACTATTAAATAACTGTTAGCACAGTTGGAGCGCTAAAAGTTTAAATTGCTAGCATTTTATTCGGTTCGCAACACCTAACTAACATCCTTGATATTTGTAGTTGAATTTTGTTGAAAAATAGATAGTTTTGCAATATTTTCTCGATGTTCAATATAATTCATGTTTAAAGTTATACTAGCGGCGCCACGCGGTTTCACTCGCGGACGAACTCGTAAAATCAAGTATTTCTATAGCTAATGTGTTATTATGATGTTATAAGCTATATTATTGTAAAGCTTCATCAAAACCCGTCCTGTACTTCTCAAGCTATTTCGTTACAAACATACATACAAATCATTTATTTCTAAAATATTATTTTCGTGATATACGAAAGCTTTTTGTTTTTATGTAATTACCTGCCCCGGCAGACGATGTTCTGCCCTAAGCCCCTTTTCCGTGTTTTCTCTCCATAAAAACCTTCCTTGTGCCCAAACAAAAACGTTAAAAAAAGTATCAACAGAATTGGTTAAGCCGTTCTCGAGTTTTACGCTTAGCAACACAATTGGCGATTCATTTTTATTATTTAAATAGATAGACCTAGTAGGGGAGCCCATAATGCTAAATGTGGATTTACTCGAGCGTTACGGGAACCTATTAGAATTGGTAGATTAGACCATAGCGAGAAAAAAAGGTCTTATAATGTTTTCACTTTTAGCGGTGGGGAAGGGTTTTTTTTATTATTTTTTTTAATTTAAAAAAGAAAAAAATTGGCTTGGAAATACTCAAGCGCGTTAGATATTGATATTTTACATGCTCCAGGACGTCACTGAAATAAAATATACATTAATATGAATATTTAAGTGGCGATTTAATCACTATGAAGAAAGGGTAAAAAATTAAAGTAATATTCGAGCGAGTCAGATTAATATATGGGGGGGTTAATTACAATACAAGAAGTCCCCATTTCGCTAAACTGACGATTCGAGCTCAACCTTAGGGAATTATGGATTTTTTAAATTTTGATCCTGAGCGCCTGAGCGCACCCACCAACCATAACTGCTCATATTGACTAGAGGTACTAATGAAAGCTAAGGACCTTCCCTATAGTAATCTGACGCGCTCGAGTAAATCCCAAAATCCCCTCTTGGGCTCCCCTACTTTAAATTATTGCATGCAAGTAAAGGCACGGTATCAAGCTAGTAAGCCTTATAAATATGCGCTGCAGTCTAGGTCTCCTGGGAGCTGTATATGGCTCTATAAACAGAGGTCTAATTATGTCCCCGGGGGCATAAACTGTGCCTGTTATAATTCCTAGATTCTAGCAATTGTTGGATACTAGATAATAGGATAACCAAAAATGTAATTATGGTTATTATCAGCTAAGATTAAGATTCACCTTAATGAAAGGAACCTTCAAGGTAATTTTTTTTATATGAAATTATTTTTTGTTTTTAAACGACTTCAAAAAATAGGAGGAGGTTATCAATTCGGCTGGTATTTTTTTGTAGTTGTTTGTCCATACATTCTGATCTCCTTTCGCATTTTTATACATAATATCATACTACATTTCCGCCCGCGGCTTTGCCCGCGTTTTCAAAGGAAAACCCGCATAGTTCCCGTTCCCGTGGGATTTCCCGAATAAAACCTATCCTATGTGTTAATCTAAGTTACCCGCTATATGTGTGCTAAATTTCAAATGTAATCGGTTCATTAGTATTTGCGAGAAAGAGTAGCAAACACACACACATCCTACAAACTTTCGCATTATAATATTAGTAGTACGTATATTATAAAGTTAAAGCTTTTTATAAATGAACTAGCGGTCCGCCCCGGCTTCGCCTGTGGTACATAATATTTACGTTTTCTCTACATAAGAACCATCCTCGTACTTCAAGGAACATAATAAAAAAAGAATTATCGAAATCGGTTCAGCCGTTCTCGAGTTATGCGCTTACCAACACATTTTGCGATTCATTTTTATATATAAGACTAGCGGTCCGCCCCGGCTTCGCCCGTGGTACATGTTTACGTTTTCTCTACATAATAACCATCCTCGTACTTCAAAAAATATAATAAAAAAAGAATTATCGAAATCGGTTCAGCCGTTCTCGAGTTATGCGCTTACCAACACATTTTGCGATTCATTTTTATATATAAGATTATAATCAAATCGTTCAATATAACATAATAATATTTAATACATTTAAAGCTGACTGAAGATTACACTCCACACCAAGATATAATAAGTACATTCCCTCTTCTCTACTCGTACCTTCCTTTCACGTTAGAAACAGGAAATTATAAATTTATTTTCAATTTTCACTCCTCTCAACGGATTTGTGTTAAAATAGAAATGTGAAATAGTATTTTCATTTTGAAATTCTACCATAATGCTACTATGTTTTTCCTTCTCCTTTTTACGAGATTACCTACTCAAATCTTTTGTTTTATATCTTTACTTGCAAAATATGTTTGCATTTTTATGTTTGCTAGTGGTCGTGGGTTCGATTCCCACCCGGGGCAAATATTTGTGTGATGAACATAGGTGTTTGCTCTGTATTTGGGTGTTAATTATCTATATAAGTATTTATTTAAAATTATTTATGTATGTTTATCAGCCATCTGGTTGCTATAACACAAGCGAAAGCTTAGTATGGGATCAGATCGTGCCATGTGTTAAAATTATTCTGAAATATTTATTTATTTATTGGTAGCTATTATCTATTAAATATTGCGTTAAATAAACGTATTAAAAACAGATTACTAAATAATTACAACGTAAATAAAACTCATTTTTAACTAAATTTACTATAGATTATATTATATGATATAAATGTAGTATTTTGATGAAAAGTCAGTCAATAATTTGTGAGAATTATTGAAGTGTAAATGATTGTTTACCCGAAATATAGACTCAGGCCAATTATATCCGTTTCGTGTAGAAGATCTATTTGATTATTTAAATGGTAAATGAGGAGTTAAGTAAAGGATTGTATCTTCCTTAAATTAATTTAATCCTGAAATTTAAGGGATATATCGCAAATTTTAGTAGAAATGAGGGTTTATTTCTGGTTAGTTGAAACCATTATATTCAGTGTGTTGAAAAGCTTCATTCTTAAATATTTAAACATAATTTCATTTCTTTTATGTTTATAATAAATATTTTTTTTTCTTTAATGTAATTTAATTTTTAAAGCCAATAAAAAAAAATCAGGTTCTTATTTTTAATAGCTTTCTTAATCTTCTTTCTTGTTTAGGTGAACTAAAACATACCGACAAAATATTTTTTTTAATCAATCCGTATAAAAAATATAAAGTTTACCAATGTATGTCGTCAGCATGTTGTACAGAAAAACAATTAACAGTTAACAAACAAGTTGTGGAATAATAAAAATAGTTTATTTTGTGAATAGATGACGGTGTTTATTTGCAGTGTTTTCAAATTGTTTAAATTCGAACAATATAAACAATGAAACTGTATGTTCACATTGGTAGGTAATTTTTAATTCATATAGAAAAAAAACATTTCGTTAAGAAATAAACATAAATAGTTCTATTTTCAACAAAAATAAAACCGGCCAAGTGCGAGTCGGGCTCGCGCACAAAGGGTTCCGTAGCAGCAAATATAATAAATTACAGTTAAATCAACCTATCTCAAAAACTATAAGAGATACTTTGATCAAACCAAAAATCGTTGAAAGAGTTAATTAGCATGCATCACCTCTATTTTTTTTAGAATTTTATACCCCGTAGTTATAAAAATAGAGGGGGGGGGGACATACTTTTTACGACTTTGAGAGCTGATATCTCAAAAACCGTTCACTTTAAGAAAAATGTTTTTTAGAAAACTTTATATCATTTTAAAAGACCTTTCCATTGATACCCCACACGGGTATGTACATCGAAAAAAAAAATTTCATCCCTCAGTTACATGTATGGGGGGCCCCACCCCCAATTCTTTTTTTTACTATTTAGTGTCATATTTTTGTAGCGGTTCATACAACACATATTCCCATCAAATTTCATCACTGTAGTACTTATAGTTTCCGAGTAAATCGGCTGTGACAGACGGACAGACGGACAGACGGACAGACGGACATGACGAAACTATAAGGGTTCCGTTTTTGCCATTTTGGCTACGGAACCCTAAAAAACTAAATATGTACCATCTTCAAATTGTCAGACCAAATGGCAGGCACCTGCTTCGAACTAAAAAAAAAAAAAAGACGGGTTGCACTCCGGGAGTGCCGGCAGAAGTGAAAACTTGATTATTAACGTTCAGCATGTTTGATATTTTGGAATGGTATCCGTCTTACGCATGGAATATAAGGGCTAAAAAAAAAAACATCCGTCTTACGCTTTTTCGATCAGGCCACGTGTCCTGACGCGAGTTTAAGATTTTATACCCAACGCCGCTAAAGAAGTTTTCACTTCAAAAATTCGAATGGCACTCGAGCATATATACATAGTAGTCTTTGCACTCGAGGACTACCGCGGTATAGCTAATTGCATAGCATCACATCGCTGTGCCGGTTGGAGGGGAGTGTTAGGTGTTTTCGTTACGGAATTTTATATTCGTAATAATCAAATCAAGCGATGTCCAAGTCGATCTATTTGTTTAAAACGTTAAATATTTTTAATATTGGCATGATAATAAATTATGTAATAACTTAAGACAGAAGGTCCTTCAAGTAGACACTAAATAGATTAACCGACTTGGTATTACATGGATCTCACAACTTTTGACGGTAGAAAGACTGAACTGCGAGACTTGGGTTTTTTACAGGATGTTTTTGATGGGATCTCACTTCTTTTTGTAGAGCCTTTCTTTTTGATACCATCTACTTCTAACGAATTTGTTAAAGGTCTTATGATATTTTCTTATTTTTATATGTAGTCTTCCTCTTTTTCTTTTCCGGTACTACTTCTTGAGCTTCAGCCACAGTTTTTAGTTAGCCCCCAGATATAACAGATTTAAATTATAATATATTGTTTTATTAGATTTTCGTACTTCAAGACATGTCCAATCATGTGTTTTTCATTACGTCGACCATTTTACAAGTAATAATGTTGTTCAGTTTCATGGGCTAAACACACCCTTACCCACCCTATACCCCCTCCCTTGCCTCATATGGTAGGTACCTATCTACACCTATTAAATTTATAACCACCACCAACCACCAACTGCATAAATAACTTTGTAATCCCATATATTTATATGGGATTACAAAGTTATTGATGCAGTTGGTGTATTTGGAAAACTGGACCGAAATTACAAAATATTTAAGTTTTCCCATGATTAAGACACTAAACTCTATATGTATTCCAAATATGAAGCTTCTAAGTCTGCTAGAAGTGCCTTGGACTTTTGATGATCGGTGAGTCAGTGAGTGACAAAATTTAGAAACTTTAACAAGTTGTCATTCTTAAACTACTGGTTCAAATTGACTGAAATTTTAAATATTCCGTGTTTATACAATGCCGGATTAGTTACTGAAGATTCAGGTTTCTTGCTTTATCCACAACCGAATTATAGGGGGTCGAAAAAGGCCCGAATTGCTTCGAGAAAAGGATGGTACGGCCGTGCCGCTTTTTTTTGCTCGACTTGGCGGGGGCACTGCCGTGCGCCCAGATATGACTGGTATTGTATTCGCAATCATCTTAAGAATAATCTTATTTGTAACTAGCGGTCCGCCCCGGCTTCGCCCGTGGTACATATGAAAAATAGATGTTGGCCGATTCTCAGACTTACCCGATATGCACAGAAAATTTCATGAGAATCGGTCCACACTTTTCGGAGGAGGATGCAGACTAACATTGTGACACGAGAATTTTATATATAAGATTTATATTGTAAGTTAAAGTCACTATAAGATTGTATTTAATGAAGTGAAGTCCCATGTCCCCAAGTGGGGTAAGGGTTAATTCGCTGAACGATTTTCTTAGAGAACAAGTAAGTGATTTCTTCTGTGTCCTACCAGACCAAGACATTTTTTTTAACAAGTAACAGTTTTTTTAGGAGTTTATTTTTCATGTTACGTGTAATGTTCGAATTTTATAATAACATCACACGTCGGTATTTTTTTATATATTTTTGTCATAAGTTCAATGAAAGGAATAGGATTTTAACCATTTTAACCAGATTAAGAAAGAAATAAATGTTGCATTTTCGTGTATATAGATTTAAGAACGAATTTTATGAAAATTTCGTTAGATTATTTTAATATAAATAAACTTAAACTAAAATTCACATAGGGACTTAACCATAATTTTCTATTTTATATAATTGAAGTTATTTTAAAGTGTTAAAGAGTTCCAACCTACACAGTACACACGTTTTCCTGTAATTCTCTCGAACTGTCGTATTTTTTAATAAGTCCCAGGTATGGGAAAATTTAACAATACCTATGTATATGAATATCTATCTTCAAGTTGTTCTCGAGTACGTACTGACGTTTTCTTGGAAATAAGGATTTTTTTTATTTATAGTCAAAAAGCTTTCCACCCGCGGCTTCGCCTGCGTTTTCGAAGAAAAACCCGCATAGTTCCCGTTCCCGTGGGATTTCCGGGATAAAACCTATCCTATGTGTTAATCCAAGTTACCCTCTATATGTGTGCTAAATTTAATTGTAATCGGTTCAGTATTTGCGTGATAGAGTAAAAAACACACACACACACACATCCTCACAAACGTTCGCATCACTACATAGTATAAAACATAGTCGCCTTTTCTGTCCTTATGTCCCCATGTATGCGTAAATCTTTAAAACTACACAACGGATTTTGATGCGGGTTTTTTTAAGGATAGAGTGATTCAAGGGGAAGGTTTTAGTATACAATTTATTAGGTTTTAGACAAAGCGTGTGAAGCCGCAGGTGGATAGCTAGTTTATAATATTAGTAAGATATTATGTTAACATTTTTAGCAAGAAAAGGTAAAGACTGAGTATGTCTTTACATATTAAAAGAGAAACGTAAGATAAGGTATGCAATTGTTAATATTTCTAGCAAGAATAACTGAGTCTTTAGATATTAAAATAGAACGTTAAGATCATATAAAGAGGTGATTCCGTCTTTGACGTGGGTTTAAGTGGTCTTATTAATTGAGATTGAGACGAATTCTAAATCGTTGAAACGTGCCGACCCACGCAAGATATATTACAGGATTATATACGTATAAACAAGTAATTGAAATAACAAAAACAACCAAACACTGTTATATTTAATGTTTAATTGTGGTCGCTTCTATAATTTTACATTTCGATCACTTGGAAAATTTTAATTGAATTTTTAAATAACAAATTATTTGAACACAAGAATTAAGACCTTATTTTAATATCTACAATTTCACAATTAAAATGAATACATAAAAAAAAAACTCAAAAATCTCAAACATTTATTTAGGTATTCAATTAGACTTCTTATTTTTATTATTTATTTCTTCATCGGATTTTGTTTTTAACTAGCTTCCACCCACGAATTTGTACGCGCATCCCCGCTTTTCCCCGTTCCCGCAAGAATTTCGGGAAATCCTTTCTTAGCGGATGCCTACGTCCAAACACAGATGCCGTACAAAATCCACCAAGAAGACCAAATTTACCCCGGCAACTGTCGAAAAATAAAAATAAATTCCGACTTTGTGGACCACCATTTTTGTACGGCATCTGTGTCATACTATTTCTATACTGCTTTTAAGCCATTATTCCGCAACGCCGTACAAAAATCATGGAGACAAGGGGAGAAAATCTCTACCTGAACCTTCGAATTCTCATCTGCACTCAGGTGGACAGCTTACAAGTGACGTCATAGTGCTGAATCTTATTATTTTATGTTCTTATATCATTCTAGATAGGTCAGGTGGTGGGTCAAATGACCCATAATTTTTTCAACATGGGCCTGTAGTCTATTATTGCCCAACAGCAATCTCTTCCAGGTAATCTGGTAGGAAAGGAAATGTTTGCAGTTTAGAGGATAGTGAAAAAAAACGAGCGTGGGTGCCGTACACACCTGTCAGAAGTGAAACTTCTTTGGCATGATTCAAAGATACCAATATTGTTACCTTACTCCATGACGTGACGGTATTTCCATGACGCGACCTTGAAATTTTACTCTCAACGTGCCTCAAGAAATTTCACTTTTAAGAATACTTTCTTCTTCACTTTCATTTCTTTGTCTTTGTCTTTGTAATACGTATAATATGTTACTAATTCACATGATTCTTCTGACTATGTAAATGCACTTTATATGTATTTTACTAACAAATGGATCTTTGTTATCTGTACATTATGGAAAAAAAAAAAAAAAATAAAGCATGACTAATTTTAAATATTTCAACTTTGTATAAATTCATTAATTTTCTCTTTGATATCGAGTTTAAATTACTTACGTAAAGCTTTTGATTTAACGATTATATTGTTTAGAATTTTGGTAATAACAAATTTTCGCACTTTATATGTTATCAGTAAGCGAAGCCATGTTACTACATAATATATTATTTTAATACAAATAATTAAGACGGCTTTTTTCAGAAAAGCTTTCACAGGTTTTAAAAATTATCTTATGTTACATTTTTGTGATAACTCACCCATAGATATTTTCATAATTAAAATTAATTATCACAGAATTAAAGGCTATCATCACTATAATATAATAAATTACACTAACATTTCACCCGCGGCTTCGCCCGCTTTATCAATAAAATGTGATAAATTAGGTATTATAGGTACCTTCCCTTGAATAATGAATAACTCTATCTGTAAAAAAACTACATCTATTTCCGTTGTGTACCTAGTTTAAAATATCTAAGCATTAGGACAGACGCAGGAAGTGATTTTACATCAAACGAGCGAATGCTCATACTAATCCCACTATGTCAAATTATGTAACAGGAGTAGAGCATTCTTTCGTTGTTCTTAGTGCGTTCGAAAAGATTACAAACACTTAATACGAGTTATCGTTTACACTAAAAAATCACCAAAAAATGCTCTTGCTCTTGCTCTGGCTCTACGTTCGTTTGAATAAATTTTCGTTTCATCGTTAAGAGCGCATATTCTATTTAACGCAAGTCAAAAACTCCGCGATCTATTACGATAGATCGCGGCTTGCGCTATCCTTTTACTATGAACAGCATAGGTCCGCAGGAGAGCGCCGAGCAACATGTCCTCTCTCTGGAAAGGCTCGCTGCCGACTGATTTTAATCGGGACGCGCGCAGTGTTTTATAGTACTTTAAAAAAAATTGTAGAAAAATAATAGAGGTACCTTAGTTGATTTTTTAAATTTTATCTTATAAGTAAGACATTCTTTTATTGCAATATGTATAAATTATATTCAATAAAGTCAAATATCTTGGTGAAAATAATCATTTTGTCGACTATAATTTCTAAAAAAATTCACATTGTTCGGATTTTAATTTCGTAAGTTAGGAGTCCAAAATAAAAAAATCTTTTAACTAACTATTTTAATAAGGATTTTTGCAGTTAGTTAAAAATAATTGTGTGTTAGATCTGTCAGCAATTTCAGATATTTTTAGCTTCGAAATTGACACTAAAAGTGAAATCAAGTAATCATCGGCTCAGTTATCTTGATGGTATTCAGAAATACTTTATTAATTGAAAAAAACTCTTAACTAACTACTTAGACAATAAAATTTCCTAAAATTATTAGTAATTCATATGTTTGTAAGATAAGTGGTTGATGGACAATCTGGTTTGAAAAATCACATATTTGAGCCAAACAGCGCACGGACCGCGTACACGGCCTTAAGAGGACACTGCAATTTTCAGATATCCTATTAGAAATGAAACTCAGCTCACTGTTTAGTCCTTGTTTATTTATTATGAATCATTAATTGTGTTCAATGACGCAGTTTTATTCGCAATACCAAAGATCAACCACACTGCGCCAAGGTTATTACTATTATTTCAATTTTGATTAATTCTCTAATCACTCAATTAACCTCTTGATTTTAAATAAAACTTCACATAATATTTCAATATTCACACTTTATTATACACAAAATATGAATACCTGCAAATTATAAAAACTTCGAGAATAATTTGATTTATTCAATAATTTGTCTAAATCATTATAAACAAGTTTAATATTTATTCAAATTCGCTTTTCTGTAGTTGACTCCACCACGAAGGGTACCGCTGTGCTAATGGATTTTTTGATGAATCTTCCTCAGAACTATCTTTTTCCACTGAACTAGAATTTGATTCGTTCTGTGTTTTACTATTTCGTTGAAATCCTTTGTCCAATGCTTCTTTATCAATCGGAAATGTAATAGTTAGGATATTGTTTTCATACGTCCAGGTACCATCAACATGAAGGTATGGAGGTAGAACTTTATATTGTTCAATATTACAATCGGTTCCATTAGCATGTTTAGAGTGTAGTTTTATCAATAGCAGTTCCTTGGTTGCTCTGATTTCTATGTCTTCTTCTTTGTAATCAATCAATGTTATCGTAAGTTTATATTCTGCAGCTTCATGTATTGTTATTAATTCTTCAGTGTTGGGTTCTGTGTTTGCTATAGCACTTTCTGTTGCCTTTTCATCTTGACTGTTGGGGGCAGCGTTGACGGTTGTCAAGAGAGCAACTAACAATAAAGCGAACATCGTGCAAGGATGTTGGTAATGTGACTAAGAATTATTGATTCCAATTATTACGATTTATAGTCATGTTATTCGAGTATTTTCGGCGTATGTGCATTCGACACAGGAAGGAAAAACGTGAATTAAATGGATTAATTATGCTAAATCACTTGTTGTTGGACACAGTTATTAAATATGTTCAATTTTTTTTTATTACGTGATGATAAGTAATCTTGTATATTGTTATTCGTGATTATTGCCACAATCTCAGTATATATGTATGTGATAATTTTCACCTAATACAGATAATTCTGCAAAATTAAGTCTGTGAAAAAATTCTAATGAAGATTAATTAATACAGTTAATGGCTTAGCTACATCGGTACGTATAACAAAATAAAAAAAGAGCGTGTGTGCCGAGCACAAGTGTCGGAAGTGAAACTTCTTCGGCAAGATTCAAAGATACCAAAAGCGGGGCCTTACTAAATAGCATGACGGTATCGCCATGACACGACCTTGAAATTTTACTCTCAACGTGCATAAAGAGAGTTTCACTTAAAAAAAAAACAAAAAACAGTCGAATTGTGAACCACCTTCCGAATTTGGGACCGTCATCAGAAATAATGCATCCGACACAATACATTTTACACTTTCACACTTTATTGTCACACGGTATAATTGTGGTTATTTGTAGATTTTAAAGTATCCCTTCGTGAGGCGGGTTGCGGCTCACTAAAATTAATATGAATTGACAAATTGTTTTATAACGCTACTAAAAAATTATGAGTTTATTCTTCTGTTTGATTTTCAAATTTGATTCAAAATCGCCTTTATGTTTCGAAAACCATGCTAATCTTCTGTCAATACGTTTTCTGATGGATCATCTTCATCAAAGCCTCCTCTAAAAAGAAGTCTAATATCAGGTACTTTATCTCTTCTCTTATTTTTAATTCTTTTGCCTCCGGCTTTCTTTATAGGAAATGTAATAGTAAGAATATTATTTTCATAAGTCCAAGTGCCGTTAACATCAAGATATACTGGTATAGTTATGAAATGTGCGAAATCATAATCGGTTCCATTAGCATGTTTGCAATGTAGTTCTATCTTCAGTAATTCCTTCTTTGCTCTAACTTGTATGTCTTCTTCTTTGTAATCAGTCAATATTACGGTAATATTATATTCTGCGACTTCGTGTACTGTAATTAATCCTTCAGTGCTAGGTTCCGTAATTGTTTTAGCACTTTTCTTTGTCATTCCAGTCGTGACTGCCTTTCTACCTCCATGATTTGGAGCAGCATTCACTGTTGTTAGAAAAGCTATTAATAAAAAAGTGAACATCTCGCGAGGGTATACGAAATGTGACTAACAATTTACAAACCCAATCATTACGATTTATACTCCTTTTGTTTTAATGTTATCGGTTTTGGAAAATTGTTAACTTTACACCGGGAAGGAAAAACTGGATTAATTAGATACTTATTTGCAATAGATATTACTCGGTCGCCATTTTTGAATTTTGTTAAGAAGTATGTTAATAGTACTAGTGCCATGTTTCTAATTATTCTGTGTGGTATTTTTAAATACTCAATTGAAATTTAAAGTGTGACCCGCCATGATCGTTATGCATTATCTTTGTTACGAACTCTACTATTCGCTAAATCGCTTCTCGTCATCTAGATGGTTTCAATTTTTTTCATCGTGATCATTTTTTGTGATTAAGAATTTTTTTTATTGAATACTTAAAAGGTCTTTGACTTTTCTTTTTTTATTTATTATTTTGCAATCATTAAAGATATAAAATAAGAGCCATTAAAAATTGGTCTCAAATCTGCAAGAAAAAGAAAACATATGTATTATTTTGAAATACTAGTACATTTTTATGGTTTATATCAGTTCTAATTATACTATGGTCAATTTACGAGATCCGTGTTCAAATATTTCTACATTCCAAATAATATGGTTGATTATAACAATTTTTCCTTCTTCGAAAACAAACACTTCTGGGAATTCCCATTATTTTAATTATTGGTTTCGACAATATTAACTCAGCGTATAATTAGATATTGTCAGCACTAGATTTCCGCCCGCGGCTTCGCCCGCGTTTTCAAAGGAAAACCCGCATAGTTCCCGTTCCCGTGGGATTTCCGGGATAAAACCTATCCTATGTGTTAATCCAAGTTACCCTCTATATGTGTGCTAAATTTCATTGTAATCGGTTCAGTAGTTTTTACGTGAAAGAGTAACAAACATCCATACATCCCTACATCCATACAAACTTTCGCCTTTATAATAGTATTAAGATTCTTGTTGATCATAAAAGAACTGTGATAATATTACACTAATGTTTTTAAAATGATAAGATACCGACTTTGGTTGCGGAACAGACCAGAATGTGCATTCGTGCCT